>PVJA010016053.1:0-44160 GCA_004027025.1 Myocastor coypus
TATATATATATATATATATATATATTTCATGTCCTCTTTTGAAAATACTTTGTGATATAGAATGCATTAGTCAGAATCATATTTATCCTTCTTGCCATAATAGAATTTAAAAAATAATTGATGTGATGGATGAATAAAATTGTATTTGCCAGAGCCTGAGGAAAACAGATGATAGAAAGAGAGTTTGGCCAGCAAGTACAAGGTTGTTGTTTTTTAAGTTATTGTGTAATGAGAGATATTAGTTCCATTTTTCTGTTGCTCATATCCTCACTGTTGTTAGTTTGTACTTTTGGCGGTTTCTATAGTCCCATGTGTCGTCTTTGTGTAGTTTAAGCATACCTAAACGAGTCATTTTTGAAGTCTTGTTATTAGATACAATCTTTGTAGATTCTTAGAAATGCTTCCTATCAACTGTTTCTTTCTGGAGTGAGACACACTAACCTGATTCTTAATATTCCCTGTGAAATTTTGTTGTGTTGTAATCTAGAAATACGAATAGCCCCTTTGAAATTCATAACCCCCTTCTTTAGGATTTGTTGTTTTGCTTGTAGAAGACCACTGTAGCCCACTTTGTATAGAAAATTTCTCCAGCTTTTTTCAAACAACCATAGCTTTTCTTTTTGATGTGATGAGCAAATTCTCTGTTCCTTAGTTCATGACCACATAGTGTTTTCATGGGGATTTTCTTAAATACCAGGAACTCAGAAAGCAGAATAAAATAGTGAGTAACTTGACTGGGTGCCAACACTTCCTTTTGTATTCAGCCAGATTTCCACAGGCGCAAGGCGGAGGGCCAGGGTCCTCACAGGTCTTTTCTGAGCATATGTTCATCCTGCGCATGTACATGGCTGATTTCCACTGGGGGCACTGACTGTCCACATTTTCCAGAGAAATGCTCCCTGCCTTCATGTTATGCTGCCCATTGCTTATTTCATAATCTTTCATCCTACTGTCTAAGGATTGTGAGTGCAACTTATGGTGTTTCAAGCAGTATTTGCAGCTTTTTCAGCATAAGTTCCAAATTTGTATTTTCAAATCATTCATTATCCTTTTTTAATGTACTGTTGAACTCAAATTACTAAATTCATTAAAAACTTTTGTTTCTATATTCTTAAGATATTAATTTACATGTTTTGGTAATCTAGTTTGCTAGAAGTGGGATTTTTAACCTTATTATGGCCTCATTAAATGAAATAGAAAGTGATCCCTTATTTTATATCCTTAAAATAAAGGACGGTAAATACAACTTTTTAAAAATATTGACAGATTCGAGCAGAAAAACATTTCATTTCAGTGCTTTCACATTTGTAAAAATTATGAACGCATAACTACAACTTCTTCATTCATACTGAGTTATTCAGATTTTTCCATTTCTTCTTGTGGCTGGGCAAATTGTCATTTCATGGAAATGTACTCCTTTTATCTAAGATGTCACATTGAGTGCATAATGTATTTATATTTCATATCTGTTACTCCTAATGTCTATAGAATCTATGTTGATAATCTGATTGTGAGGTCTGGTAAGGATAATTTTTGGTTTATTTTTCTGTACTGAACAGCATATTGAAGAATCTGTTCTTATGGATGGTCCTTTACAGGAACTAGCTTTAGTTTTTGTGCTTTCTCAGTTATCAGACAATCTCATCTAACTTATGGTGGCCTTACTTATTCTTTTCATTCTAGCTGAGAGTCATTATGGTTTTATTCTCTAGATTCTTGAAATAAAAATATAGGACATTTCTTTTTATTATCTTTATTACTGTAAGAAGTTAGGGATATAAAGGTTCCTAAAATTATTTTTTTGCACACTATAGTCTTGTCTATTGTTGACATTTTTCTGTATGCAATACAAATTATTTTCCAATTTTACTTGGATTTGGTCTTTAGTCCTGAAATTTTTAAAAGTATTTTTAATCTAATAGTTTTTACTGATATTCTAACCTACATTAGTTTTATTGGTATCTTTGGTTAAAAAAAAAAAACAGGGTTCTGTATACTGATGAAATTTATTAAGATTCATTTTATTTCCCAGTATATGTTTTGCATGTACCCATGTTCAGTTAGAAGTTTACTTTTTAAAAGAGTATATTCAGTGCCTTGGAAACAGTGTGCTCCACCAATTTCACCTACAACAAAGTGATTTGTAGAGTCATTTAAATTTGTGTGTGTGTGTGTGTGTGTTTATTAGATTTCTTCCATTACCTTTTCTTTCTGTGTGAAGCATGTTAAAAATTTCATCCCAGGAATGTGAAGTTATGTATCTTTCCTTTAATTTCATAAATTTTTGGCTCATTAATTTTTATTATTTTTAGTTCAGTACATTTTATTTTGCTTTTTTTTCTTAGCGGCATATAAAGTTTTTTATTGTTACATGAAAAGATAGCACTCTACAATTCAATAAGACAAAAACACAACTTAAAAATGAGAAAAATATTTCAGCAGACAATTTCACAAAAAAAGATACACATCGTCAAGAGGAATGTGGGAAAGTGCCTACCATCAGTAGTTACCAGGATCGGCTCATTAATTTTTAGACTCTGGTAAGATGAATACACACTTTCTGTATCTACTCACAGTTTTTAAATTCTAATCATTTGATTCTAAACAATGTCTCTCTGAATTTGTAATAATATTTTATCTTTAAGTCTATTTCATCTAATATCCATTTATCCATTGAAAAGCCACATTTAGATGCCACATTTTCTTTCATTTAACAATGTAAGTCCTTAAAAGCAACACACAATGGGGTATTGGTTTTAAATACACTGTGTTAATTCAGTTTTTTTTTATTTATAAAATTAAAATGTACATCAATATGAGTGTCAGGGCATATATCTAGATGTCTCCTAAAGGCCTCATATAGTCATAGCTGGGACTTTTCAGAGTTGCTGGGTCTAACGTGTGTGATGCTGGGATCAAAAATGTATTGCTTGAATTGATCCATGGTGTGGTGCTAAGATTAAGGCTTCCCTACTGTGAGTGTGAATGCTACCTTTCCTAAGGTTGGGTAGCCTGGGAAGGACACAAGGAGCAGAAAGAGTTGCTGTTTGTTGCTTGCTGCTTGACTCTTCACTAATTTGTTCTTTCCTGCCTTTCTGTCTTCTCCCTGTCATGAACTGTTTCTCCTCTGTAATGCCTCTCTGTCATTTAACTTCCTCGGACATAGTCGATTATAGATTGAAACCTCTACAAACTAAAGTAAAGTAACCTTTCTTGGTTTAGCTTAGTGTGCTAGAAATTTTGTCTCACCAATGAGACAAATCGTTAACACAATCAGTATTGATGGAGATCTGTTAATTTATGATTTGTTTTCCATAGGTCTCCTTCATTTTTGTTTCTTAATCTTCCCCTACCTTATTTCAAGTTATTTATATTCTTTCCATTGAAATTCCTGCAACATCTCTTTGCATTATTTTGTGTGATTTCTCAAAGGGTCTATGATATACATATATACCTTTATAACTCTTTGCAACATACTTAGAATTTGCATTTCTTGCAAATAGCTGCAAGGTAGTCAAAGTGATGGCCCTGCAGGGGGCTAAGGTACATAGCTAGCATCTCACTGAGCCAGAAGCTATATAGGTGAAAGTAGTTCCTTCAATCATGACCAACTTTGTGCAATCTAGGTTTCATTTTTCTTAAACAATACAAGGCTGCCAGACCTTGAAATCTATGTTTCTTTTCACAATCACATCTTGCTGTCTCATTCAAAACACCAAGCTCTTGTACTCCAATTAGGAATCCTCTCATTGGTGAACAGGAGGTGATTTCACAGATGTTTCACTCTTTCTTTCTTCTTTGTTATTTCCATAGCAATGGGATAATGAAGCCCAGGAGTGTTGCACAGAAACAATTTCTTAAATTTTAAATAAGTAGATCTTGTTTCATCCCAAGAGGCTTTAGGGCATGATCTTCACCCCAAGAAAAGAACCTTCTTTAGACACTGAATCTTCCAGTACCTTCATCTTAAATTTTCTTGTCTCCAGAAATACGGTCCAATGTATGATATTTTACTGCAATAAACCTAAGTCAAGACCTAACTTTTAAAAAATCTTTATATATCTCCTTGGAAGAAGCTGTCCAAGATATAAACCCTGCCTGCAGGTGTCTCAATTCTCAAAGAGCCATGGCAGTTTTTTTCCTAAGTCTAATGAAGGAACAGTCTGTTGAATAATGGTCAGAATGAATTCCTCTAGTCCTAGACAATCCTGTTTTCTCAGCAATGATTTGAATAATTTCTTAGTTAAAGAATAATTTGATATCATCTGATGCAGGGGATTGCTGAGACCTAACAACGAAGACACCACATACACAATGGGACACGGCAGAGCTTTAAGAGAAGAAAGATATCCTGCCATTTACAACAACACGGATGAGTGTTAACATATTATGGGGCATTTTGTTCATCCTTAGCTTTCTATCATCCTTTTTCTCCTAAGTTAGTGTGTTTTTTTTTTTTTTTCTCTGACTGTTATAAGTGTGTTTGGTGCTTTCCTATTGAGTGAATAAAGTACTAGTTGCTGTAAAAAGCAAAACTTGAATAAACAGCCACTATCACTGGTTGATTCTTGTCCATAAATGCTCCAAATGTTTAATCTTGAAGTGGTTTTTCAACAGTAATTTCAACTGTCCAGTTTTTTTCAGTTGAGATAAGAAGGCTTTTAAACTCTCAGGTCTCAGTAACACTGTTAAATGAATGAGCTTTAATGTGGTTTCTTGTAGTTGGATTAGGGACAAATGTTCTTAGGCTAATATTCATAAGCACGTATGCTGTTGGAGAAATCTCAAAATGTTAAAATGAGACGCTGTGGAAAATGAAAATGTTTGGAGGGGGCTTGTTTCAGTAATAATAATGATGATATTAGATATAGATGATTATACCATTTGTCTTCTGGTTTTTTGTATCATGGAATTCTAGAGTTCAAAGTTGATATCATCATGGACAACTTCTACAGACCTCAATGATCAAGTTTACTCAAAATTATATTTTCTACTCTTCTGCTACTGTAGATAAATTCTTAAAGCACAATCTAAGGCTAACTGAATATTAGATCTTATCACTTCCTGCAATACCAGCAATTTCCCTCTTCTGTGTCCTGTCCCATAGATTTTTCTCTCCTCTACCAAGTGACCCACTCACTGATATATAAACTTGCTATTATTTAGCTTCTTTCAAATATAGCTAATTAAATTGTTTAAAGTCATTTTGACTTTTTTTGTTAGTCTAATAAAAGTCCGTCTTTCTACACATTTTTTGCCACAAAAATACATGAAAGTGTTACCTGTGGGAACTCTCTCTGAAACAACTATCCTTGTTCCATGTTGTCCTAAATCTGCACACACCAGAACATGTCCCCATTACCATATTAAAAGTACTGCTTACTGTAAGGATCATTAGTGCCATCCAACATTCAAATTTTAGTCCTCTTATTATTTGGTCTTCCAGCAATGTTTAGAAGACTATGTGCTTCTTACCATGTATTTTCACTTAGCTCAGGACAGCATACTCTGTCTTCTTCTAAACTTATTGATTGCTTAGCCTTAGTACCTGAGGCAGATGACACTAATAGCTTCAGTCATTACCTCCACCATGAGTACCTCATTGTGCCCCAAATTTGGCATGTCCTCTTTCTGTGAGTGGAGCTTACATCCCAACTGCATAGATCTGGTTAAACTGTGTGACTTTCTTTGGCTGCTGTGGCATAATGAATGTCTCACAAGGACATGTGAGAACTAACTTGCAGTAGCTGTTGATTTCAAAAGAATGTGTGGTCCCTGCAATAATTCTTATATTTTTCTTATTCTTTTCATGTTTTTTAAGAATTTATTTTAAAGAGAGTATAATAATAATTGATGAGGTATTGGAAATGGTCTACATTTAGAAAAACAAGGTAAGAGGTGTTCAATCATGTTTTTATATTGCACATTGCTGTCCTTGATGGAGTTGCTCAGGTTATAGACACTAGCATATAGAGTTAGTGAATTTAAAAATTTTGAACATTAACTGCTACTTTTAAAAAAACTGATGGGAAATAGTAGCACAATCATCTCAGCTATCCTGTATATACTTGTATGATTTTCTACCCTTATTTTTCTTCCAAATTTTTCTCCTTTCCTTTATCTTCATTGTTTATTCCTTATGTTCAGTTTCCTTCCATTGTATTGTTTCTGTCTTTGTTTTTGCTTTTGCTTTTACTTTTAAAATAAAAATTACCTTTAAAATAAAAATTAAAAAATAAAAAGAAAGCTTGGTCAATAGAGCAGAGATGGTGAAAACAAACTGCTCCTCTCCACCCTCACACAAATAAAACTTGGACCAGCCTGAGGACACCTGCAAGCCCTGTCAACCCAGAAACTAGTGGGCATGTCTCGCAGATACTACGTAGTTTAATAGGAAATATTAACATTCTCCATCACTTTCCTAAATCTAGATCATCAAAAAACATAAGCTTTATTGGTAGCATTTGATGATGTCTAATAACTGTGGTACACATAATACCACTATAACCATTCCTACCTTAGCCAATTTTAAGCCATTACAATGTGATCATACAATGTGGGAAAGAAAGTACATCCCTGGCATGCCATGACGCCCCTCCTACCCACGGTGTGCTGAGACAGTGATGGAGACTGAGCCTGGTGGTGAGAACCTGTAATCCCAGAACCTTGGGAGGCTGGAAATAGGAGAATCACTATGAGTCCGATCTACATAGTGAGACCCTGTGGACCCTGTATCCTCTGTCCTAAATGTATTAAAAAAAGAAAAATGAAAACACAGTGCCACATCATTATATAGTATTTCCACCAGATAGATGCAGTAAGCATAAATGAATTCAAGTACACAGGCAGTATTTCAGTGTAGCAAAAATAAGTAGAAAATCAAGCATTTGAATATTATAAAGTTTATTTTGTTGTAATTATATTTTATTTTATTCTGTATAAATCATGGCTATGTTGAACATACTGATCCTTTAAATTCAAGAAATGTGATTGGCTTTATTTAACTAACGTGAGCTAGGTATAATACACCCATGTAGGTATACACATGTCTTCCTATGATTAGGGCCTATATCACCTACACTGAAAAAGAGGAGCAAAATTCCAGAGATGTTTCCTGCTTTCTTTGACTTCTACCCCACAGACTTCTCTTTCAGAAAGGGCATGGAAAAATTGGAAAAATTATATATATATATATATATATATATATACATATATATATATATATACACATATATATGTATAGATATTACATGTAATTATATATTATATAATGTAATGTTATGTATTGTATATAATAAATATATATTCTATAATTATAATATATACTATTCATATGTTATATATATAGAACTCAATAAACTAGAATATCTTGGGTTTTTTTTTTTTTTTCAAAAACAAAACCCCAACTTAATATTCAAGGCTAATCCTATTTTCTCTAGGTTTTTAAAAATATTCATGAGAGGGGGTCAGAAAGATAGCTCAGTGGCACAAATGCAAGGTCATGAGTTCAAACCCCAGTCCCACCAAAATACTAATACTAATACTAATACTAATACTAATACTAATAATAATAATCAAAAGTATTCATGGGATGATATCTAAGAAATACTGCAAAGGTAGATTACTGATTTGCTTTATTTAGTATTCCTTTTTTTTTTTTTTTTTTTTGTCTTTTTGAGACAGGGTCTCGCTATGCAGTTCAGGCTGGCCTTGAGCTCACTTTTGTAGCCCAGGCTGGTCTTGAACTTACACTGATCCTCCTGCCTCAGCCTCCCAAGTGCTGGGATTATAGGCTTGCACCACCACACCTGGCTGATTTGCTTTACAACTCAACATTTTTCCAGAATCATTTGCATGCATTTCTTAAAATCAATGTTTCGCCGGGCATGGTGGCGCACGCCTGTAATCCCAGCACTCGGGAGGCTGAGGCAGGAGGATCGGTGAGAGTTCGAGACCAGCCTGGGCTACAAAAGTGAGCTCAAGGCCAGCCTGAACCGCATAGCGAGACCCTGTCTCAAAAAGACAAAAAAAAAAAAAAAATCAATGTTTCTTTTGTTCTTTGTTCTTTTCAAATTTCTAAAGAAAAAGAGCATTAAAGCCCTCTGGTGAAAGATCTGCCTACCTAGCTTCCCAAGGGAGCACCTATGAGATGTGGGAATAGTAACATAACGAAGGGTTCCTTTACTTCTCTGCTGTGTCAAGATTCAGGTCTCCGTTTTCCTTCTATCACATCAGTGGATACGACATACTAGGAGTTTTCACCGCAGCAGACGTTTTGGTAAGCTGTATGTTGAACCTGATGCTCCTTCACTGCACACACACTAAGTGGAATCATTTTGGTTATTCTCTAAATGGATTGTTGATATAATTGCCTTTGTGCAAAAATCATTATGAGCATTTACTAGCTCTCTGGTTTGATAGCAGATACTTTTCAAACATGAATATCTCAGCAATTAAAATCACAAACATAATCATAGCAACAAAAGCTCTGCCTTCAACTCTTTATTTAAAAAAACAAAATGATGTTGGTTTCCTCCCCATTTAAGTAGAATAAATTGGTACCACATTTTGGATTCAGGACTGACGAGAATTGAATAATGCAATTAATCAGAATGTTTAGGCACATAATTATCTTTCATCCAAGTGAATCATTTTATGCATCAGTTTACATTCACTGAATTAAGTATTTTCAAAATAAGTGGTTATCGTAAAGAAGCAATTTATGGTATTTTAAGAGCAAATCTATCAGATTTATAAAGTTTAATTAGTGAAGAAATACATACACATGAAAATACAGATATACATTGCATACCCTCATGATTCAATAAACTCAAGAAAAATTCCTAGCACTTTTGTTGCCCTTATTGATTTGCTAGTGTATTGCGCCAGAAGAGCAGCCTGACAGACTTAGGCCAAATTTTAATTGAGTTAAAATAGCACGAATGCCAGGAATTTTTTAATGGACTTAAGTTGAAATAGCTGAATTATAAATTCAGACAGACTCTGAAAAATCTGCAGAGTTCCTTCTCTTCAACAGACTGAAGCTATAGTGTCATAATGCATTCTCAGCCAAGTTTTAGAAGTACTGCTAGACACTTATCAATCACCTGAAAACCGCATGTTTTCACAAGGTTGAAGCCCATTTTAAGACATAAGCTGAGGAAATAGCTGAGGAAATAACTGAAGAAGAAAATAGGGAGTAGAAAGCTAGCATATACACTCTTGGGACATTCTGAGAGCGGTTTTGTTTTCTTTGTTTTGTTCTGTTGCCTTTTTGTGAAAGGGTATAGCTATGAAGGTCAGGCTCACTTGGTAGCCTAGGCTGTTCGCAAAGTCAATGTGTCTCCTGCTTCAGCCACACTAGTGCTCAGATTGCAGTCATGAGGCACCACACCCAGCCTGAGCTTTTAATTTATAGAGAAAGCCAACAACACAAGCTTTCAAAAGATGAAAGGCACTTATCTGATTGATTACTTTTGGTCAGATAAAAATTTTCGAAGTGACTAATTCAATTTACCTCTACCTGAAAGAAAGCATCAGACTCTTTAAATTCAGTCTTTTCAACACAGAGATAAATATCAATACATTTGCCCAAGTGGAAAGAGTGGGATTTCCCAGTTATCTGATAGAAGTGCAACTCCTGGCCTCATCTCAAACACTTGGTAACGGGCCAGGGAGACAGCTCAGTAGAATAAGCACTTTCCTGGCAAGTGTAGCGTCCTGAGTTCAATCCCTGGTACCAGTAAAAACAAAAACAAACAAACAAAAAAACTTGGTAATAATGGCAATTAGCAACAAGGGTTATAGGTAATCTTGATTTTTTTTTCTTTAGGTACTTCAGTTATATTTAATATACTATACAGGCAGGAATTCACAACAGAGCTAAGTCAAGTTTATTTCCAGTCTGTGGAATTGCTCTCAGAAAGCATTTAGTTGTACAAGCTTCAATTTAGGATCCAAAAATAAGATCAGCAATAAAGCTTGCCTAATTAGTGCCCCTATATTCATAAATTCATTTTCATATTATAAATGAATGATACTGCATTCATCAATAAAATGTTTGTATAATGTGTTTCTGCAAACTTTCACAATGTTGTGCACTTCCACATCCAAATTTTTCTAATAAATTATAAAATTTAGATAAGGTATTAATTTTTTTCTTTATGCTAGTATGAATATAAGAAAGTTTTTGAATTTTACCTGTAAGCAAAATCTGTTTGAAAAGCCACATTTTTCCTACTAAAATGTTCTTTAATCATAGCATGTTTCTAACTTTTGGTGAAAATATAAAATAGGAAAGAAGTTTTAGCAAATCTCCTGTTGTCCTGTATCACTTCCATTCACAAATATCTGTTGTCTAGTGGTCTGCGTGAAAGTCTTCCATAATGCGTAGCCTTATGAATCAGTGGCTACTAATTCACTTCCTCTCCTCTATTTCCTATTGGAAGGATGGCTTTGCCCACTAACAATATGTGTGAAAAGCAAAACAAAGAAAATAAATACATATAATTTACCTATTCACTCTGAAAACAAACAAGAGTTACAAGAAATATACTCAAACTTCCCTAGGGCCTATGCCAAATCTATCAACTTAAAATTCTCAGGTCATATGGATAATATATGTGAAGCATTTACAAATTACTACCTCCTGCCAGATGTAGTAGAGCATGTTTATAATCCTAGCACTTGGAGGCTGAGGCAGGAGGATAGTTGTGAATTTGATATGAGCCTCAGCTCTCTCTCTCTCTCTCTCTCTCTCTCTCTCTCTCTCTCTCTCTCTCTCTCTCCCTGTCTTTCTCTCTCTCTCTCTGTCTCAAATAGTTATTCACCAGCTATTCCTCACAGAGTACTAATACCTTGAATATATAAAGTATTGAAAAGTTAAATGACCTAAAATAAATCAAAGAATAACAAATGTTAAAATGGCTATGGTAAAAAAGGAACCCCATACACACATTGTTGGTGGAAATGTAAATTAGGATAATCATTACAAAAATTATTATGCATATTTCTGAAAGAACTGAAATTAGAAATTCCATAAGATCCAGTCATTCCCTTTATAAGCATCTTCCCCTAAAGTGCTAATTACGTGATGTTATAGTTTATGTCTAGTTATCCCCCCCAAAGCCTCATGGAGTCATTGGGCGGGGGCTTCTAGAGTTTGAGACTTGATCCATGATCCCTGGGATTATGGGTTTTAGTACTGATGGGATTATGGGTCGAAGTACTTCTGGGATTATGGGTGTAGCCTAAAGCGGGGCCTAAGGCAGACAGCCTGAATGTAATATAAAGAGAGACAGAGAGACAGACTTGAGCTGTTGCTGTTGCTGCTGCTCTGCTGCCCTGATTGACTGGCTGCCTCTGCCACCATTTTGCTGCTGTTCTGCCACCATGCACTGGATGCTCTCCGCCCTGCTCCACTTAGCCTTGGGCCAGCCGAATATGGACTGAAACCTCTACGAACTGTGAGCTAAATAAACCTTTCCTTCCTTCATTTTGAGTGTCGGGTATTTGTCCCAGTAATGAGTGAAAAGTAATTAAGACATGTGATACTACAGCAATGCATGAATACCACTGTTTATACTAGCATAGTACAGGTTATTTATTTATTTATTTATTTTAATTTTTTTGTCTTTTTGAGACAGGGTCTCGCTATGCAATTCAGGCTGGCCTTGAGCTCACTTTTGTAGCCCAGGCTGGTCTCGAACTCGCACCGATCCTCCTGCCTCAGCCTCCCCAGTGCTGGGATTACAGGCGTGTGCCACCACACCCGGCTAGCATAGTACAGTTTATAATAGCTAAATCCTGGAAGCAATCTTTACATTTACCAACAGGTGAATGGATAATGACAATGTGGTATCTGTATATAACAGAATACTACTTGCCTGTAAAGACAGATAAATTCAGAACATTTGTGAGAAAATGGATGCACCTGGAAAATATAATGTTGAACAAAATAAAGGAGACACACAAACTGAAATGACAAATACAATCTCTCATTTGAGTAAGGCAAAGTGCAAAAAAGAACATGATAAAGAATGGATGAAAGCAAACAAGGGCCTAGATCTCTGGCAGATGGGCAGGATTCCAGAAGACCAAGAGCACAGACAGCAGAGGCAGGAAAGAGGAAATAAGACATGCCATGCATAGAAAATTAATAACCTTGGTGATTGCAAATATCATATGGCATAAACATGAGCTAAGGATAATAGTAATAAGCATAAAATGGGAAAGAGCGATTCAGAGGTAGAGGTGAGTATGAAAGGGAAGGAGACTAAAAAAAACCTAACAGCTGTACTATGTACACATACCTACTCTGCTACATCAATGTAAACTCTATGCACCAAAAACGTATTAATAAAATGATTTTAAAAGCCCAAATTTACTATTAAAGTGCAAAAACAAAAAAAAAGAAAAAAAAGAAATTGTTAGCTGTTACATTCTGCTATGGGTATGCGTCACTTGACTTCTTGAATTGGGGCTCATGTCATGGACCTTGGGCAGTAGTTTCAATGGTTCTTCAATATGGCGAAGCTCTGAGAAGAGTTTATGCAAATACAGTTCTTACCGTATTGAAGTGACTGGGCTTAATCATGGTTCAACAATTGGCTGGCTTCAGAGCTATTGAGAATATTAATAGAGCTCTATTCTGGGTGGACATGGGTGTGTCACAGAGGCACGATCTCGCATACATCTCTGTCCCTTGCCTTTTCCACTATGGCACTTTTGTTCTTCCTTGTTTCCTGTGTAGCATGAGCTACGCAGTTTTGCTCTGTCACATCCTTCCATCACGACATTAATCTTGAGTGCCAGCCTACCTATGTCCTCACAGAACCAGATTAAACCTTTCTTCCTTAAGTTTTAGTGATTGAGTAGTATATCCTGATAGCAGAAATGCTGGTCAGTCCACATATAATTTCTGATTTGGTAATTCGACAGGAAAGACAGAACTCTCTACATAAAACAAGAAACAAAAAACACATGGACCGCCTTCAAAGTGATTTTGCTACGTGGACAGAATTAAAAATGATTGACTTGGCTCCCCAAACTCCCTTTATGAAAACAGAAAGGTGATAATTTTCATAGATTCAAAATATATTGGTAGGACAAAAAAAAAAAAAAAAAACAAACTTAGAGATCACCTTGGAGTATATATTTTTAGTCTGTCCTTTCCTCTAAAGAAGGAAAGAAGCTTTGAGATCTCCAGCATCGCATGCTGAGCATGCCTCATCCCCAGACACACTGAACCAGGCACTGAGACCAGGTGTAGCGGTTTAGGCCTGTAATTCCCACGCTGGGAGGCTGAAAGTACTATGAGTTCAAGCTGGGTAGTGATGCCCTGTACCAAATACAAAATGAAACAAAACAAAACACAGCAAACCAAGCCCTGTTTGTATGGGCACACAGCTAAGCATAGACCCACTGGCAAATCTTTACTCGGGCTTCCGGCAACCTTCAAAGAGCAGTCAAAATAAATTTTGCTAGATCAACAGTTAATTAAACCCTGGAATATGCAGAATTTTCTTTACACCACTCATCTTACTTTTAAAATGTAGTAGTAGTCTACATAGCACCAAGAAGTAACAGATGGAAAACAAGCTAAGACAATTATTTGTGATGGCAAAGGAAAAATAAGGATACAATGTATTTAATAGGTCTTCCCCCCATATTTCTCCTTTTCCCTTTGTCTTCTTTCTTAAATTTTGTTCTTTTTTATTGTTTTCTGTAATACAGTTTTAACACATTTAATACAGAAAGTAGAAATGAAATTGTAAGCAATAGTGTGAGGGCTCTTTAGTGAGAAATGTATCTTAGACATCTTTTTCCTTATCTTGCATACTGCAGACTTCCACAGTGCCATAGCTTGATACAGGCTGAATGTATCCCCTATGGGATCATTTCTAAAAATTTAATCCCCATGGGGGGCTGTTACGATAGCTTAGTGGACAAAAGTGCCTGCTTAGGCAAGCTTAAGCAAGTGCATGGCCCTAGTTTTGATCCCTGATGCCACATACTGAGCCAGTCCTGCTCACCCCCAGAGTAGGCTGAGTCGGTCACAAGGTCCAGGCATAGTGGCCTTCACCCGTAATCCCAGCACTAGAGAGACTGAAAACAGGAAGTCCAAACACTAAGTCCAAGCTGCATAGTGAAACCCTGTAACAACCAAATACATTTTTTAAAAGTCCCCATTGTGAAGTATTAGTATCGACAATGAATGTAAACATTATATGTCATAAACATGAGCTAATAATAAGAAGAATGTAAATGAAGAAACAGGATTTAGAGATGGAGGAAGGGAGGAGGATAGGAAGGAGTTTAATAAGAGTAGCAAACCATGCTATATACAAGTCCCTACTCTGGGAGATGAATGCAAATGTCATGTCCTCCAAACACCTACTGATAAAATGAAAATTAAAATAAAAAGTAATAGCTGGCCAGATAGCTCGGCAGACTAAAGCACCTACTTAGGCAGACCACAACCGCCAGGGTTCTATTTCCGGCGTGCCATGCATGCTCCACCCCCAGGGCGTGCTGAGACAGTTGAGTCTGGGCTTGGTGGTGCACTCCTGTAATCCCAGTGCTTGGGAAGCTCAAAACAGAAAATTACTACGAGTCTGATGTATGTAGTGAGATCCTGCAGATCCTGTACCAAATACATTAATAAAATAAAATAAGAATAAATAAAATAAAATGAGAGCAGAAATCAAATGCAACGGTGAGCCTTTTGGAAGGTGATGAGGATTAGGTATCATCATTAAGGTGAGGTGCCATGACTGAATTCTGGTGGCTCTGTTGGAGAAGACAGAGACTAGAAGTGATGCGTGCACTTACATAAGAGCTTTCCTTGCCTGTTGTCAAAGCTGCCTTGGTCTTATGCCAGGGAAAGACCATCAATAGTTATAGCCACTCAACTGTAACCCCATAATCTTGGACCAGAACCACGAGCCAAAATAAACCTCTTTTCAGTGAAAGTTATCCCATCTGTGGTGTCATGTTGTTAGCGATGAAAATCATAGCAGTGCCTGCAATTACAGTCCAGCCTCACCCTAAAGGCCACATGTGATCACAGTAGGTATGGTTGCATTAGAGTGGTGATCAGATAAGTGCCACAAACATTACAAGGTATAAAGAAAGAAGCAATGTACACAGACGAGAGCAGGTTCATCTTAAAAGCCGAAGAGGATTCATAAAGCAGAGTCAAGTCTAGGAGAGGTCGTGTTTTCAAGGGTTACTTTTAAAATGTCTTTGTCCATTGCAAAAAATAGCTAACCATACATCTGCATATGCATGTATATGTAAACCAATCAAATCTGATAGTCTCAGAAACTTGACTATGTATCCTCAAATGAGAAAACGTGCCCTAACAGTATAAACCCCAAGAAAGCAATAAGTCCAGAAACAAAGAAATAAAGTGAGACCATGTAGTATATTGAGTCATATAAGGGCTTCAATGAGACTTAAGGAGACTGTACAAAAATCCTTAGGGCTATGATCCCAGTATACAGCTGCTCTTAAAAATGGAAGTAGGAACAAAACCAAATACTGGGGTGGAAAGTGTCACTTCAAAGAAAACACAGAAACAAATTACACCAGGCAAACTCCTTTAGGGCATTTTATTTTACTTTTGCTGCACTGCCCTTGCCTAAAGCGTTTGTAATGTTGAAAGATGAGGAGTGTTGAAAGAGATTTGATGGATTGAAAATGCAATGGAGGGCTACATCCTAAATAGATATAGGAGAGAGGACACTCCTGAAGGATCAGCTCAGTTATTGAAGTAGAAGACCATAGATTAGATAGATAGATAGATATAGATAGATAGATAGATAGATAGATAGATAGATAGATGTATATGTAGGCAGGCAGACAGACAGGAGACAGACAAACAGATATATAGCCATGCTAGAGCCAAATATAAATTCAGGGGCACATTCACTGGTAGGCCATCTCTGGAATCAGACCTACTCAGTGGCATGAAACTCTTTGCTTACGATACAAAGCAGGCCATAATGCTCCTGCTTAAAATCTTCCTGGGATTCAGTGATTATCTGTACTCTTATTCTACTACATGCTGAAGAGTGCATGTTTTTATACCAAGTGAGACTAACCCCTAGAACAATCTTATTTTAAAAACTACAAGGAGCAAAGTATTATCTACCTTAGCTCACAAAGCCCTTTCTTATAGACCTCATTCTTAGCAAAGTATGATTTAGCTCAGTGTTGGAACACTTCACTCATACTTGTAATGGCTTGGGTTCAATCTCAACCACCTTAAATAATAATAATAATAACAATAATAATATAGATCTATATAAATAAAACTCTAGTATTTTCCTTATGTTTATAACAATTAGATCACAACATATGAGACTATGTATTTATAATTACACAATTATTATCACATTACCATTATGCTATTATGTTATATATGCATAAGTATAATATATCTAAGTTATATTTGTGTTATATAACTTATGTTGCTATATAACCTATATATAAAAGTTAATGACATATACTATGTTGTGTTTATTTGGTGTGTAATGTATGAAATATGCATAAAGCTTTATATATTTAAAGTCAACAATAGATTGGAAATTCATCATAGCTACAAATTTTTTGGGGGGTTACATGTTAGGAATATCTTTACCATATAATGGTTCTTTATTTTTTCATTTTTTTAATTACTTTTAATAATAAATAACAATGAGACAGTCTCAAAACACTTTAGTAGAACAGCCACAGAAATTAATACAATGCATATTGTTGTCTTCATAGTAGTTGTTGAGAGTACAAGATGCAGACATGATTACTTTTCTAAACCCTATGGGTATGAATATTTCTTTTCATTGAACTAAGAAAAAGTAGTCCAACGTTCCATAATAGTAGTAGATTATTGGCAGAATTACAAGTTTTATAGGAGAATATTCTTGTTATTAGTGTTTTTTCTATTCAGAACTATGGCAGAAATTGAGATATTTCCTTGGGAACTTGTTTGCCAATGGACAATCCTTTCCTAATTCGTATTTCATAAACAGTCTGAGACATTCAATAGCCCAGCCAAGTGCGTGGATATCAGATCCCAGTGTTCCACCCAGCAAGTTCCCAATCCCTAGTTGTCTGATTCTCCTGCATTTAAGAAGTGTCAGACTTTAGTTGCCTAAAATTGCAAGACAGATCTCCCGTCCACACTTGTTTCCTGAATTTGACTCACTGCGTTTTTTATATGTGCCTTGAGAACTTTCTTTGCTTTTTGAAAACTATGAGACATGTAAGAGGATCCTTGTAGTAACTTATTCACAGCCTGTGCCATATTTACTGAATTGCTTATTTTTAACTCCCTGCTCTGTTTGTAGCTTTGGAGCCCATTGGTTCTCTCCCTTGCACTGTTCTGAGGTCCTGAGGCTCCAGTCTGCTTGTTTCTCTTGGCAGGCAGATTCCCCTTTTACCTGTTCAGATAAGTGAACTACAACTCATCTCTCCATTAGCCGGACGTGGTGGCTCACGCCTGTAATCCCAGCACTTGGGAGGCTGAGGCAGGAGGACTGGTGCGAGTTCGAGACCAGCCTGGGCTACAAAAGTGAGCGCAGGACCAGCCTCAACTGCATAGCGAGACCCTGTCTCCAAAAGACAATAAATAAATAAATAAATAAACAAACAAATAAATAAATAAATAAATAAAGCTTTCTAAAGTCAGGCATTTCTAGTCCTATTGTTTAAGGAGTCTCCACACTGATTTCCATAATGGTTGCACCAGTCTACATTCCCACCAGCAGTGGAGAAGGGTTCCTTTTTCCTCACAGCCTCTCCAACATTTGTTGTTGGTTGATTTCTTTATGATAGCCATTCTTTCTGAGGTAGGATGGTATCTCAGTGTGTTTTAATTTTCATTTCATGGATGGCTAGTGGTGTAGAGCATTGTTTCATGTATTTATTAACTTCTAGTATTTCTTTGTCTGAGAAGTATGTGTTCTTCTGTGATGCCTGTTTCAGGATTGGGTCTTTAAATTTTGGGGCCCCAATGTTTTTTGGTTCCTTAGAAATTCTAGATAGAAGACCTTTGTCTGAATACTTATTAATTAAGATTTTTTCAAAATTTGTGGGTTGTCTTTTCATTCTGTTGGTAATTTCTTTTGATTGATGGCATGATCAAATGAAGGCCTTCCCTCACAGATGACATACATAGTTTTTCACCTCTGTCTTCTCTCATGTCTAGTAAGGTGAAATAACTAGGTGAAGGCTTTTCCACATATTCATATGGTATTTCTCCTGTGTGTGTTCTCTCATGGACAGTAAGGGAAGATAATCAAGTGAAGGCCTCCTCAACAAGAGGAAGTCCTAGTTGTTGATTTTTTCAAATGTCACAAGTGCATTTAGACTTTTGTCCATGAACTGTTTGCCTACCCTGACGTCTTCAAGATTCTCTCCTACTGTCTCTTCCAGGGATTTAGTGTTTCTGTTTCAATATTTAGATCTTCAATCCATTTTGACTTTAGTTTAGTGCATGGTTATATACTTGGGTCAAGTTTCAGTTTTCTGCATGTAGAGATCCAAAAATGTTTATGCAAATATTCATTTATATTCACATTTGTATTTGGAAATCTGCAAAACCATAGTTTTGAGAATTAGGAAAAATTTCAACTCAAACTTATGTAAATAAAGAAGATTCATACCAACAAAAATAATTTTTTAAAAGTCAGGCATTATGATTTTATAGTTCAAGTTAAGAAAGTTTGTAGTTGATGATGATTTTGGAATTTACCATGCATATCTAAAAGTCTTGGTTATAAACATTTAAGTTAATTACATTTCTGGTTAATAATCATAGTTCTTTGAATCTCTACTACTGCTAGGATGCTTTACATCGGTGACTAAATAACACTGAGGTAGGAATTGTCATCCTGTGATAGTCTTCAGTTAGCAAATTGAAATAAACACGGAAGTTTTGCTATTCATGGGGACATAGTATGATGCAACTTGCCATTCCTCTGAGACTTGGCATAGCAATGTGCCTTATTTGAAGGCACATAAATAAAATGTGAATAACAGTGATATATGTCATTTGTAAATGGAAGTTTTGAGAGTAAACGCACACCACACAAACATTTTCATTTTTCCCACAGTCCTATGCTGGGGCTCCATAAAATGGGGACTTCAATGGCATATGAAAAGCTCCAGTAAGGTTGAATGCATAGTGTGAAGAATAAACAAGCACTTGTGTAAATCCCCTAATATTTGAGCGTCATAGTTTAAGCAACATGTTCTGCCCACTCTTGAGTAACGCAATGTCCATTTTCAAATGAAGAAAACAAACATGGTCAATATGGAATGATGGGGCTGCAACTTAGGTCAAACTCCATTTCATCCAAGCCATATGTGATTTATTGATATGCTTTAAATGTTGAAGTTTTCTCAGACTTTTGAATGCCTGAAGTCAATAGATAGACGCCAATGAGAGTGGAATCATCCTGGCTTACAGTGCAGTCTCTTACAAATGTGCAATTGTACTATACGACTTTTTAAAGTACATAGATGGAGAATATATACCAATTTATGTTGTCTACTTCTCTTGTGAATTGTTTTACCGGAGTCAAGTTTCTTTGATCGAAATTCTTTAACACATAGCATGATCTCCAAATACAGAAACATATATCTGTGGCACCAACAACCAGGCACTGAACAGGAAGGACTTCTGACAATGAATTAAATCTTTGAAAATTGCACTCATGCTTTATCACGTGAACAAAATAACTTCTTGGAGTACTTAAATATTCGTTTTCTTCTGTTTTTCTAAAAATTGTATGTTTGTGATGTATAATGAATATCTTGATCTCAGGGAACTAGTGCATACACATACTGTAGTTTGATCTTTTTATCTCCCCTTTCCCTCGTTTCTCTCCTACATCCTGCATCTCCACATCCTCTTCCAATCTTCATAAAGTCTGTACGTTATTTCCTATCCCTTTCTTAGCGGTGCACCACACTGCTGGATACAGCTCTGTTCATGGCCATGAACCACGTGCCAGCATGTATAGCAGCACCATGAAAGATGGTGTTCCAGCTTGCAAGTAGTTTGCCACCTCACTGTGGCAATAAGGCAGTTCTTGGGTTCCAACTGCACTTGCATGGCCAAATTTCAACTCTATACTCAGACTGAAATACAAGTCTCATTTGAATGCTGGTCAAAATCTCATGGCCAGCAACATTTCTTTCCACTCCAATCCAAACTGTCTACAAGACCATCTGTTTCTGTAACATGGTCCAAGTCAGCTTTGTAGACATATTTTAAAAATCTGTTATTTTCTTTTGAAAGACCTAAACTATACATTCACAGTTCTGTACGGATCTATGCATTTCCAATCTTACAGCCTTTTTTCATGAAGACTTTTTAAAAATACAGATCTGTATATACTCACAATTCTCCTTATTTTTACTAAAATAAGATATGCAGAATATGCATTTTTGTGTGAGTTTTCACAAAATGTAACAGAAATGCAAGGTCGAGCTAATATTTCTCTGATGGCCTCCTCTTTACTTCCATCAAGCCCTAAGATGCTCTATTTTTACAGAACTTTTAGAATCACAGAAATGTTAACTCAGATATTCGCTTCCAAGTCCATACCTGGCAAGAGAGAGTCTCCATCTGGATTTGTTCTCCTCCATTCCAGTTCTACTCAGAATGTCTGACTTTTGCTTTGAGCAGGTCTCCCCTTCCCACTGCCCTTGCAAGACACACTATTTGTATTAGAACTGTATGGCTGGGATGATCAGTGCTCCATCACTTTCCCACGTGTGTCCTGGGTGACTCCAGTTGATTTCATTCTGTGTCCAAAACAAGCATCTCTCTGGACAAAAGACATGGCGTACCCCATGTCTAGTGCTGTTTTAAAGCTCATTCCTGCTCAAAGTAATCTTTTTACCTTCAGCTTGCTGTAATCTGTAAGGGTTTACCAATTCCTGGAAAGGTCTGTACAGTTCCTCAGGTTCAATGAATTAAGCCAAACTCTAGCAGTATCATATTAGTAAATCTATTTGGCATGGCCAAGAAAAATTTCTTCCCCACACTTTTGCTATGATCTAAGAAGACAGACAGCACTGGATCTCTCTTAGCTTGACAGGCACCACCAACTACCTAATTGGGTGAGCCCATTCAAGATAAAAACGTCAGATCTTTTGTTAAAAGTGTATGAGGAAATTCCAAGACAGTAAGTAGACCAAAAGGCATCACTTTCTAAGGGTGGGCCTGCTTTCTAAGGGTGGTACCTTTGGAGTATCCCAGGTCTCATGTCTGCCAAGTCAGTGCTGTAGAGAGCAATACTAATTTGATAAGGTTCCCTTATCAAGAAGAGTGTTTGAAATGTTGGTTACATTCTTGAGGAAGTTCCTGAGTCCTCATAGGATAACTGTAGCTCATTGCCTAGCCCACCACTTCAAACAGACAAATCTAGTAGAGCTCTCATGGCAAACAGGACACAGAGAAGTGCATCTTCTCTGTCCCATTTCCAAAGGACTCATCCTGGAGCTAATACCAGCCACACAAATATTCCCCACAACACAATGAGACACAGGTTCATGCTCCCATTTCATGTTAAAGAAAAGTTTGTTTCTGGTGGAACTATATTACACAAAAATGATGACCAAAATCTAGGTCTCTCTGAACATCATCAAGTAGTTGACATCATTTTGTAGGCTCTCAGGTTTTGAGAACACAGCAAAATTTCTTCTATTCAAAGTAGTTTTAAAAGTTCTTTCAAAGAAAAATAAAGACTCTTGAGGAAATGTCCTTATGGTTTGGTACATAACCACATGTCTTGTAACATGATAAAGAAAACAATTTTGTCACAGTAATATGTCTGATTTCCTAATTAACTTTTCATAAAAGTATAAAGTTCTCAAGTCTAAATTCAGCATTTAGGTAAGTTTTAAAAAGTGACTAAGAATAAGTATGATCCCTTTTCCAAAATTATTAAAACAAAATGTCTAGTGTAAAGCTGAATGTTAATGTGAGCTGTCCAGTTATCTACTCCTTAGTCTCATTATTCTGGGTTAAAATATGATCTTTCTTGTTGAGAAAAAAAAAAAGAGTACTTATTCTCTGTTTCTATGCTGATGGGCTGATGCATTTCTAAGTAATTTTTCTTTTAAGAATTTTTTATTTTTTATTTTATTTTTTTTCTTGTTTCAGAACTTTTGTTTATTTATTTATTTTCTTGGCCAGCTCAGCCTGCCCTGAGGGCAGGGCTGGTGCAGCATGTGGTGCCGGGGATCAAACTGCGGTCCCTGCAGCCGCCCAAACTTTCCTAAGCAGGCGCTTTAGACCACTGAGCCATCCTGCTAGGCCCCTTTAAGTAATTTTTCGAGGTAAATTTTAGGTCTTGGAGCTCTTAGAGCTCTATAAATGCATGACAACAGGTAAATTACCTTCCATGAGCAGTCCAGGAAAAAAAAACATATCAAGGTGTTCCTAGCAAATAAATTATGTCAATTACCAACCCCTTGGTACTGAGAACAGAATCCTTTCATCGTCTATGTCTTCCAAGCAGAAAACTATATGATGACACACAACTTGCACAACACCCAATAAACCTTCCTAGGGTTCTCTGCCCTTCCTTGATTTGAAATGCCCAAACGCAAATACAAGAAAGCTAATGCTTCTTTGATCCTGAGTCTGTCTGTTCCTAGCTATGAAGCAGCACTCTCTCTGCCAGCTACATTCTGAATAGAAGTAACAAAATAAAGATGGAGAGATAGTAGTAGACAAACAGACATGGATCAGTGAAACTTTCATTCGGGGAAGACAAGAGACAAAAGCTATCTGCCAAATTGCCAATATCATAATTTTATAATTGGTGTAAAGTTTTTAGAGATGGCCTTCAAATCATTTGCTTTTAGTTGTACCATAAATCTTCTCAAGTGCTGTTAGGATTAATATAGGAGATAGGACATGGCAAACAGGTTAGGAAAATGTGCAGAACTTCTCAATTATAAGATTCCAGGACAGAGCCAGTCATTCTCAGGTCCCCAAATGTGGAACTTCTTGCAGGCTCCCATAAGACACACAAAAAGAGGATCACCCACAGGAGGCCAAAATCATAATTTCCCATGAGAGCTCACGCCCACCGTGTTTCTCAGACACGGTGTATTCTTTTCATTTTGCTTGTATCTTCTTTTTCTCTTGTTCTGCCACCATTTGTGCTGCAGAGCTGGTTGACCCATTTACCTTGCACTTCTCAAATAAATTTGGTACAGCTTTGGGTGCATTTCATCCATTCTTTATTTAGAGCCAAGAAGGACCTGAACTACTTTTGACTGTCAAGCAATTTATAAAGAAACTACTCAATAACAGAACCATTGTATATCATGGTTAGATGAGCGTGTTGCTTTGGCAGACACACATACATGTCAAAATTTTTTAAATTTTATTTTCATTATAAGACATCTTCAAAAGGGCCAGCCAGATAGCTCAGCGGATTAAAGCATAGGCAAGCAGGCTAAGGGGCTGGAGGTTCAAATCCCCCAGCCTGCTGTGTGTGCCGGCCCCACCCCTGGGACACACTGAGATGGCAATTGAGACTGGGCGTGGTGGTGTGTGCCTACAATCTTAGCTCTTGGGAGGCTGTAAACAGTAGGATCACTACAAGTCTGATCTAGTAGTGGGACCATGAAGAACCTGTAGAATCTTCCCTAAAATACAGCAATAAATAAATAAATAAATAAATAAATAAATAAATATATCAAGACATTTATTCATTTATTTTTCAGATTTTTTTTTTTTTTTTTTTTTTTTTTTTTTTTTTTTTTTTTTTTTTTTTTTTTTTTTTTTTTGTGGGATCAGGGTTTGAACTCATGACCTTGCACTTGCCCAGCAGGCACTTGTGCCTCAGAGCTATCTCCCCAGCCCCTCATTTATTTTTGAGAACCTGTTAAATACAAAAATAAAACTGATAGCTTTGTTATGAAACATATCTGATAAGAAAATATTGCACACTCCCAAAAATTAGTCTACAAATGTTACCTATGGTGATTGATGTGCAAATTTAAATACTTAAAAGTTTATTCTTCCAAACATGCAGTTCTTTCTCTTATATTAAATAATACATTGTTCTTTGTTTTAGAAAAACAAAAGGGGGCCAGGGGTGCTTTTTGAAGGAAGGTGTGAACAGGTATGCTGGCCCTCTGGAACACAGCATTGGAAAGAATACTAATGGTGCTGGAATGAGTTAGGGGTTTACAAAGCAGAAGGGAAGAAAATGGTCAGATGATTTTTTTTCTCTTTTTTTTTTTTTTTTTTTTTTTTTTTTTCACAAGACAGTTTTAAGAAAAAATTTTGAACTGAGCCTAAAGTTAGAATTCAGCCAACTCAATAAGTTGTGCATGGTTTTCTCAGGCAGAGATACAGTTAAGCAAATTCAGATAAGACCCTGTCTGACTTCCTGATGCATAAGAGACCACACCTACTGTTCAGCTCTTCAAAAGGACTGCAGGTGGGAATGTAATTGGAGCAAGACGGTAATTTGTGCAGGTGCAAAACACGGCGTGGTACATCGGTGTGAGTTAAAGACTCAACCTGAGGAGTCAGAAAATCAGTTTGACATTTTAGAAAGAAATAATCACACGGTGTTAAAGACTGATTGGAAGCGCAGACCGTCTGAATAAGAGGGGACTTGCTATTGCTGCAGTGAATTCCTTGTATCCTCCAGGAAGCTGCTTTACTATGAAGATATTGAAATAAGGCCCTGTGGCCTATTTCTGCGTGCCTCATTCTAAAGCCACAGATTGGACTTCTAAACAGCTACTTCCAATTTCTGTTTACAACTAGAAAGAAGCTACAAAGACACATTATGATACATATAACCACCTGTCCCAAGGAATGAATCTCTTTTACAAAGTAGGAAGTCTCTAGAAACACACTGTGAATTCTGTTTTTCTGCCTGTCAAACAGTGGAAAGGTCATATCTGGTACCTGTGGATCACAAAAACTATCAGCGTATCTCCTAAGCCCAAGACAATGTTCAGAGTCACTAATTTGCACTGTATCCATAATAGACATAGTGTTGCGCTTAAATAGTGAATCTTTGAGTGGCAAGAGACATATATTCCTACAGTAGGATATTTAGAAGCTTGGTGGTGTGTCTTTTTAATGCAAGGAGAATAAATATTCAACGTATGCTTAAAATGCTTTGAAGGAAATTTGCTGAGCATTCAAACAAGTTTGTTCATTTTACACATAATGCCCAAGATAAGTTAAGATGTGTGAATTGAAAATAGAGGGAAAATCGTCTTTATTTGAAGGCTACTGATGTTTTTACCTCATAATATTGCTATTAAAAACATATTTTGTGCTTTTTTAAAAATTTAAGTGTGCCTGATTAACAATGAAATGTATATGTGTATATACTGCCTTAATTGTTGACAATTGTAGACACAGCAATATACCCTTCAAACGAGGCCAAGGAACATTTTTATCACCTTAACAATTTTCCTGTTGCCTATTTCTGGTCAATTCCACTATCCAAGCAGCCACTTTCAGATTTCTGTAACTATCAGTTAATTTTTCCTGTAATTTATTTTTTTGGAGGGGAAGAAGGATTTACAGGGTGTTCAGGGTCTCACTACTAGATAGGACTTGTAGTGATCTATCTGTTTACAGCCTCCCAAGAGCTGGGATTACAGATGTGCACTGCCACACCCAGTCTCAGCGTGCCCCAGGGGTGGGGCCAGCACAGCAGGTCCCGGGATTGAACCCCCAGCCCCTGAACCTGCTTGCAGGCACTTTAATCCACTGAAACATTTGGTCAGCCCTTCTTTTTTATTTGTAAATAGCAGCTCAGTATGTATTGTGGACCTAAGTTATTTCTCAGAAATAGTTTTGTGAAACATCTCTTTCTGTTGTGACATGTTTCTGCTTTTGTTACAGTGGTTTATAGTGAACCGGTTCTTTCAAATTTCATGAATTAAAATGTATTAATTCATTTTAGTTAGTCCTTCTAGTATCATTTCTAAATATTTACATAACCCCAAATTCCTCAGTATTTTCTTTAATAGATTTTGTAGCTTTATGTTTTATATTTTAACCTTATGAGAAACTAACAAATGTCTTCCAAGTGAAAATATTTTCCTGTCTCATTGTTTATCATTTAGTAAAATATGTAACTGATTATCTCATTTTATTTATCTATTGGTAATATTTATAGCTGCTTTCATGTTAACATAGTAGTATAAAGAAAGAATGAAATTACTTTATTTCCCATATGAATGAACAAACTTTCTGGAATGATTATTTGGAAAAGATTTTCCTTCCACACAAAATTCTCTAAAATTTTTGTAAAATAACTATCATACATTCTGAAATTTATTTTGACAATAACTTATTTAATTATATATTTGCTCTTTGTTATATAAACATCATGTAGTGTTTACAAATTAGAAATAATCATTCCTCCAATCTTTGTTTTTCTTCTTAGATAATATTTTTAGTTTTCTAAGTCTGTTGTTCTTTGAAATAATTTTACAATCTGCTTGTTTCCTGACAAAAAACTTGGAACTGTGCCTGTGGTCACACGGAATATACTCGCCAACCTAAAGAGAATGGGCATCTTAATATGCAGCTGTTCAATCTATATGTGATGCACTTCTATTTACATAAAGATTAAGCTATCCATTAATTTTTAATTTATGTGTTTAGTTTTCAATGTATACATTTGCACATATTTGACTAAATCTGTCTTTAATTCTAGTATCTTTGATCTAATTATAAATGAATTGCTTTTTAAATGTTATTTTCCATTTATTCAGTGTTATATATAGAAATACAATCCATTTTACTACACAGACTTTACATCCATGTACTTGTGATAAATTAGTTACTCTTTCTAGTATGTGTGTTGAATATATTTTAGAATATTAGAAATAAAAATTGTTGGATTGAAGTGCCTGCTTAGGCAGGGCACAGCAGCTAGGGTTTGATCCCCAATGTGCAGTGGGGGTACCTCCGCCCCCAGGGCATGCTGCGATGGCCATAGACACTGGGCGTGGTAGCACACACCTATAATCCCAGCATTTGGGAGGCTGAAAGTAGGAGAACCACTAGGAGTCCTATCTAAGTAGTGAGACACTAAAGACCCTATAGACCCTCTCCTAAATACAATAAAAAATAATGATAATTGAAAAATAATAGCTGTATCTCCTACAAATTAATAAGTGTTACTTTTATTGAGTATATGATGGGAAAATAGTTACCTCATTATAATATAATGACTGATATGATTTTATAACAAAATAACCTAAAGTGCATAGAAACAGTAGCACACACGTGGGCAGTGAAGATTAGGAACTTGATGAAGACATTGTCCTAATAATCGTGAAAATGGAAGCACGAATGCAAAGTTTATGTAAGCATATTGACATTAGAGATATATTGACTGAGGATGTCTGAATTGAATACCCAACTAATACCCAACAGTTTAGCACCTTGGGTCTTTGCTGTAGGAAATCTTTCATTCTTAGCTTTGGGTACCTAATATCAGTTGAGTGTTCTCCAGTAAACAGCCCCTTCTCTGCACATATTGACTCTGGAAAGCCCTGCCTTACTCGGGGAAGGAGCTCACACTTGTCATTCATTCCTCTGTATTTGTACAGAACACTCAACACCAGGGGCCAAGGTCAATGAGCTTTG
Organism: Myocastor coypus; assembly: GCA_004027025.1. NCBI lineage: Eukaryota > Metazoa > Chordata > Mammalia > Rodentia > Myocastoridae > Myocastor > Myocastor coypus. The sequence continues at coordinate 27,671 of PVJA010016053.1, forward strand.
CTACAGTTAAAGATTCAAATCAGTTCTGTTTCTGACCCTTTCTAGCATTATTTCCTGATTCTCAGCCCAAATTCCATGCCTTTCTTTTTTTGAATCTTAATGCTCAACCTGAGCTTTTGAGCCTAGAGAGTCTGATGACATTTCAACCAGTGCTTTGCCTGATCATTTCTCCTTTTGGATGTCAGCCCCTGCCCCGTTCTGGGTTCACACTCAGCCTGGCCCTCAAGATTCCTGTGACAACACATTTATTCATTCTAAATATCAGTAATGCCCCAGTACTTAACCTCCTGCCCTCCCTCTGATCCTATCTCTTTTCTCAGACCAATGGCAACCACATCCCCGTTATACAAAAATAACTCATGCATGTGGTATAATCTCTCACTGCCCTCAAAACACCATTGTCTAACTTAAATCTACTGTCAAAGATGGATCCCAAAATTTCAGGCCATAAGCCATTTGCTTCATGCTAGCAAATAATTAGAGAAACCCTTTCTTCCATGTTTCATCATTGTCTGCGTGTATGAGAGAAAAATCAGGCAATCTGATTAGAAGCAGATGTTATGAGGAACCATCATGAGATAACAGTTATAAAAATCTGGAGAACTATAAAGAAAATAATAAGTATAATAAAAATTTGACATTTAATGACCACCTACTGTATACCAGGCAGTTACACTAAGGAGTTACATTAATTATATTAGTTTACATTTATCTTTCAACAATAACATGTGGTAATGTTATTCTTGCACAATCATTAAAGACAGATAAAAAAAAATTAGGGGATGCTTGGTCTTAAAATTCTGCAGCTAAGAAGGGTCCAAGTCAGAATCTTAAGCCTAATTTGAATGCCTGACCTTCATACAGTGTAGAAATGCATCATGTATAAGTAAAATATAATAAAATCCCAAATTTCACATATTAACCAGATACTAAACAAATATAAGAAATTATTTTCATTATTTGAAAGGAGAAAGGATAAGAATTGGAGTTGATGACAACCAGGTAAAGAGATCATTGAAACAGGTCTTAAACAATAAGAACTCAGAAAGGAGGGAGGCAGTATTAGCCCAGGTGGGATGGCCATGTACAGGTAAAAAAAAAAAAAAAAAAAATCACCCACATTCTCTCAGCCTCCAAACAGGGTGTTGCAATGGAAGTCTTTCAAATCAGTGAGGAAAGAAAAGTCTTCCATGAGAATGAAATATTTTTTTCGTTTCCTCTTTGTCTCAGGTTTATTCCAGGCCTTAGAAGAGAGCTGGTACAAGGAAAGCAGTCAGCAAAGACAAAGATGGAGCTATTATCTCCCTGGAATCTTGGTAGCAGAATAGTTTTACTACCTCGATTCTAAATGAATTTTAAGAAATTACATTAGATGATGACTAATTTTGCTTCACAACTTTTTTCCCAGAATCCTCTGCTAATTAGGACAAGAAGAGTGCACGTGTCACATACTATAAACTTTAGAGTTCTTCTAATGTCTTCTGCAGCCTGGGTGAAATCTAAGATTCTCATTCCTTCCCCATCACCTGTCCCAATTTCCATAAACTTAGGACTTTTTTCAGGCTCTCTCTCCATCATCTTCTGACTTTTCAGCCTATTCATGTACAAAGCCACTGAGAGAAAGGCCACACTATTCATTTCTAGCAAATGGCCTATCCTAGGTCCATTTTTCTAAATGGTCAATTTTAGTAAATTACTATCTGAGTTTTCTGGGATGATGGCTGTGACCCCTCCTCCCCAGGAAATTGTGTCAGCCATTCTGCACCATTGCTCCAATTTTGGATCTTGGCATTGTCAGGTCAAGCATCAGCTCCAGGGCCGAGCTGGCTGATCTGAGAGGCAGGTGACCCTTTTGTCTCGCACTAGAGCTGCAGCACATACCAGCCACTTAGTGAGTCAGTGGCTCTGAACACACATCAATCTATTTTCTTTCTCTCAAACTGCTCACTGCACTACGTCATTTACTATAGAATATTTCAGAGGTCAGCCTTTATCACTAACTAAAGGTCTGATTTGCTGTTTGGCCCTATGTAAGAAACATAACAATTGCTTACCAACAGCATATAACAACTCCTCAAGGAAGAATTTTCTGAGTTCAAATAATTTTAAAGCAATAAAAACCAAAAGAAACAGATTATTTGTGCCTGACATATAAAAAGTAGTGTACACATAAGCACTAATTATGGTACAGATTCAGAATCAACAACATGGCATATTTATTTTATATTCTGCAAACTTTTATTTTTCTAACATAACTTCAAACTCATATTTTAAATTTATGCATATATGTATGTATGTATGTATGTATGTATGTATGTATTTGGTACAGAGCCTCACTACATAGCTCAGACTCATAGTGATCCTCCTCTCTCAGCCTCCCCAGTACTGGGGAGCACACAGGTGTGTGCCACCATACCTGGTTTTGGTGGCTGGTATTTCACACCCTTCATTCCAGAGCCTCATAGTAGGGATCAAACTCAGGTCCTTGAGCTTGCCAGGCAGGTGCTTAGACAACTGATCTATCTCCCCAGCCCCAAATCCGTATTTTAAATCTTAACATGCATGACCATTTTTCCAACATATGTTCCCTGAATATATTTTATATTATCAATTCTTAGAAAACTGTGTGTCTGAAAAGGCCATCCTGAAGGCTTTGAGACTCCTTCACCATATACTACTTACATGAGAGACTTTTAAACTTTCACTCCAAAAAGAGTGAAATTATCTTTGGGCTCCCAGAGATCTCTTATCAAAGCAGTGTGCTTTGGCTTCACTTGAACATTTCAATCATTGTCATTTCTCTGTACCTTCACACTAGGCAACTTACTGTAGGCCGAGAAACTGTAATTAATACCACTGTCAAGTCTTCACACCATTACAGAATGGCTTCTTGCACCATTTCTGGTCTCAAAGTGAAAGCGATGAAGATGAGGCTAATGAACTGATGCTCACACAGCCAGTGCAGGGCTACAGCTGTGCCCACCAACTACTTAACCTCTAATCTTAAGTCACTGTTCCCAGGAAAGAGAGAAAAAATGGGGACTAAGATTCAAAAAGCACAGAGAGTCAATTCAGAATAGAAAAGCAACCACATACAGGGTAATCTCAACCCTTGGGAAGCTGAGGCAAGCAGACTGCCAGGAGTTTGGACAACCTTCAATGCATAGTCCGTTCAAGCCCACACTGAACAACGTAACTACAGAGCAAGACTGTCTCAAAAGAGAAAACCAACCAAACAAACAAAGAATTAAAGAAAAGCTTATCCGAATTTGCTGGGGAGATACCTCAGTAGCTAAGTGTCTGCCCAGCAAGCACAAGGCCTTGAGTTCAATCCCCAGTACCAAAAATTAAAGCAAATTTAATACAGACTTCTTATTACCATGACCTACATCACCCATTATGTTTTAAATTCTTTTCCTAGTTTTTGGTGTTTCCCCTAGATTTTTCATTTATTTTCATTAAATAAATACATTTTTTGTTGTACCTTAATATGAGATCAAAAGAATTATGAACAAGAAATAAGAAGTATAATAATTGAAACATATTTAAAGCTAAAAAAGTCACATGGATGTATAAGTTTTAACTGTATTAAAGTAAAGATGAGATAATGTCCCAAGTCCAAAGATGTTGGGCAATTTAAAAAAGATATTCTTCCACTATGTTTCATTTGTCCTCTATCTTTTATTTTCTCTCATTCATTTCTCCATTAGTCCTCATTCCCCAACCCTTACCATTTAATTATTGCTAATGGAAGATAAAGGGAAAACCAAGAGTTAAATTACATTAGCATTCTGAAAAGTATTTTTTCTTTTGTATCTTAGGGAAGGGTCATTAGGGTGTTCGGGGTCTCACTACTAGGCAAACTCATAGTGATCCACCTGTTTAGAGCCTCCCAAGAGCTGAAATCACAAGAGAGTGCCACCTTACCTGGTCTCAATTACCATCTCAGAGCAACCTGGAGGCAGGGCTGGCACAGCTTAAAATAATTTTTTAATGTAAGGTTCTGGTCACATCTATCCTCCCTAGTGTAAGAAGCCAAAAGTAGAAATAAAAATGGAGAAGCATAACACAGCTGAATGGAAATCAAGGAATTAAAGGTTAAACAGCAAAGTGACTACAAGCAGAAAACAAAGGAAATATGGCAGGAGCAAAACCATGCACAGGATATATTAGATTACTGTCCTAAGAACTTCCAAAAGGTTTAACGGACTGAGGATAGCAATGTGTAACCCTAAAACTATGCTTGGAATGCCTGTCACTCTGGTCTTTTAAATGTGTGCTGCTTCTAATGTAATTTTAGTTACTTCTATGCTCTCTCTCAAGTAAACAGTTGGTTTACAAAAAAACAAAAATGGAATTAAATGAGAGTAACAGACTACGAAAACACCAAAGGATTGATAGGCTACAATTTTGTATATGCTTAGATTTCTAAATTCCTGTGTAAAAATGTGTAACTGCTTTTGTCACATTCTATAGAGATTTATTACAATATCAATAATTGATAGATAATACCAACTCCAAGTTAAGTCTGAGATGTTTGATACTAAGAAAGACAGTGATTTAAGCTTAAGTACCTATGTTATAGTGTAATAGTATCACTAAGCTTTTCTTCTGGAGGGTTAAGAATTAGGTTTACAGACCAAAAATTGGAGAAAAAGAAGATCTACAATCATAGCCAATATTTTGGCCCTAGTCCTTCAAGGTCAGTGAGGACTCAGGACAGTAGAGAACCTGTGCTGTAACTCAATGGTTTCCCAAATTTTCTATTCAAGGAGATTATGGGGCTTCAGCTGAAGTTATGAAAATTTTGTATTTTTAGTATAAAAGAACTGTAGGACTCAAGAGTGAAAAACAGTGGTCGTGTTAAAAAAATAACTAACTAAACCCACGATCATCAATAAATTCTACTCACTAATGCAGAAACAACAACAAATAAAAGTGCCTACTCAAAAATTAAAATAGATATAGAGGAGTTTGCAAAGAAACGCAGAGGAAAATCACATGTTCTTTATCCTGAGCTCCTACTCCTCAGCTATGTCCCAATGAACCATAGTTCAACATTTAAAAAAAGACATTGACACTGACATTACCCAAAGGACAGATTTAGATGTCATGTGCTATGCATCATTCATGTCTGTGTGGATGTAGCTCTATATGGATGTGTAGTTTTGCTTTACAACTAACCGAGACACTCAACAATATCATCACTACAATAATATGAGCGCTGTTGCCTTCTCTCCACCATGGCTCCCCACTCTTTTGTTCTCCATATTGATAACTATGGTGTTCATAAAAGTTACATAAACTAACAACACAGTTTTATATCCTTCTAAGCCTGGCTTTTCACTGAGTCTCATAGAGCCACATCCAAGTAGTTGTGTCTGTCAATGGCTCCTTCATTATGATTGCTGATTAATATTTTCTGGTTATGCATGTACGCTAGTATGTTTAACCAGTAACTTTATAATGGACATCTAAACAGTTTGAGTTTCGGCCCATTATCAATATAATTGTTAAATATATTGATACAAGTTCTTATGGGAAAACATTTTTTCATAAATTCTGAAGTAAACAACCACTTGATTGAACAGTAAGATCCTTTATATATATATATATATATATATATATATATATATATATATATATATGTACATATATATGCACACATATTTTTTTTTTTTTTTTTTTTTTTTTTAGTGCAGGGTCTACAGGGCCTCACTACATAGACTGGACTCGTAGTGATCCTCCTGTTTTCAGCCACTAAAGTTCTGGGATTATAGGTGTGTGCCACCATGTGAAGTCTCAATTGCAGTCTCACTGTGCCCCAGCGGTGGGGGCAGCATGGCAAGCCAGGTATTGGACCCCCACCACTGCCCTCTGCCTAAGCAGGTGCTTTAGTCTGCTGAGCTATGCTCGGGTTGGCCCTAACCTTGTAATTCTTGAAAAATAAAATATCTTCCATAGTGGTTACTTCATTTCACATTCAAAGTAGCACTGCATGAGTGACCTAATTTATTCATTGCTATGCCAATGTTGCTGGTATTTCTTTTTGGTTTTAGTTACTACAGCAAGTATAGGATAACGTATCATTTTGGATTTAATTTTATTTCTCTATCAGTCAATAAAGTTGAAAGTTAGGGGCCTGAGGGATAGCTCAGGGACATGAGTGCCTGTCTGGCAAGTGCAAGATCTTGAGTTCAATCCCCAGTTCTAATAAATAAATAAATAAATAAATAAATTTGAAAGTATATTAATATGCTTATGTATGCCCTATGTCAGTAAAATGCATATTTGGAAAAAACCATTTTCTAGTTGTTTTAAATGGATATTTCTTCTTAAGTTCTGAGTTTTATGCTGAGCTTTTTTTTGTTGTTCTTGTTGTTTGTTTGTTTTAATTTTGTTTTGTTTTGTTTTTTTCCTGCAAGATCTCACTATTTGCCTCAGAGTCATAGTGATCCTCCTGATTTCTAACTCTCTAGTGCTGGGATTACAGTCATGTACCAGGACTCCATCCCTGGCTCAGCACATCTGGGGGTGGGGCTCGGTGGCTTGCTGTGCCCGGGATCGAACCCTGGCCCCTGCACTTGCCTAAACAAGCGCTTAGTCCACTGAGCTACACGCCTGTCATTACCCTGACTTTTTAAACTTCCCTATGTACTCTATTTGCAACATCTTCATCAGATACGTGATTTACAAATACTTGCCCTGATCTTTAGATTTACTGAGTCATTTAAGAAGAATCTTTCATATGGCAAATTAAAAAATTTGTGAAGATGTCTAAGTTAGTAATTTTCTTTTATAGACTGTGCTGTTGGTGACAAATCTAAAAATGTTTTGTGTAGCCTTCTGCCCCTAACAGTTTGTCCTATGTTGTTAATGGATTTAACTTCATATGTAAGTTTCTGATCCATTTTTAGTTAATATTTTCATAAGTAATGAGCTTAATTTTTGCCAGTGACTATTCAGTGGGTCCAGAATCTTTACTGATTTGTGTGTCTTTGTAAAAAATCATGTGCAGGCTTATTTCTACAATATCTATATTTTCACAGCTTTATATTTTTTCTGCTGCAAAATCATAATGTGATAACTACTTCTGTTATTGTATGAGTCTTAACATTGAAAGAATGTTAACTCATTCTTCACTTTTTTCATTTTCAAAATTATACTAGCTATTGTATTAGCTACAGTTCTCTAGAGAAATTATACATATATATACATATGTACGAATAACTTTATACATAGAATACTTATAGGATTATGTGTTTTTGCTTTTGTTTTTTTTCTTGTTTATTCGCTCATTTCTATGGCCGGCTCAGCCCGCCCTGAGAGCAGGGCTGGCACAGCATGTGGTGCCGGGGATTGAACCGCGGTCCCTGAAGCTGCCCAAGCCTTCCCAAGCAGGCGCTTTAGACCACTGAGCCATCCCGCCGGGCCCCAGGATTATGTTTATATATTTAATTATAAAGAAAATGGATTAACTTTCCTTATAAGAGTTGAGACTTAGATTTCAAAAGAGTCCATGATACAGAATATCAATGACTGGTGAAAAATATCAATTCCAAGTCTAAGATGCTTGATACTCAGAAAGACAGTGATGTTAAGCTCACGTACCCATGTTTTAAAGCAATAGTATCACCAAGCTTTTCTTCTGGAGGGCTAAGAATATAAGTTTGTGTCTAGTACAATATATCTTTGGTATGTACTATGAAATTGACTAGCGAAAATATCAGGTGAATAGTCTAATATCTTTAATTCTGTGATTATTCTTTACTTTCTGAAGGTATCAACTTATCCTCTTAATAATATAGTCTCACCCTATGTTCAGTATTCAGACTTTCTTCTCCACATTTGAAAAAGTTTGGGCCAGTTCCATTCGGCTTTCATGTTTTCAGATGTGAAATTTTTCATTTTAAGTTGTTTTTCTACATAGATGTTTCACTTTGTATAATGCATTGCTTTTTTCTGGTAGTTTTGAAATTGTGTTACTTTGCCCTCCATTTTCAGAAATTTAATTGTCACATATCTTGGTGTGGATTTCCTTAGCTTTATTTTTATTTATACTTATTTTTTTATGGTCAGCTCAGCCTGCCCTGGGGATGGGGCTGGTGCAGCCTGTGGTGCCAGGGATTGTACCGCCTTCCCTGTGGTTGCCTAAGCTTTCCTAAGCAGGCTCTTTAGACTGCTGAGGCATCTCACCGGCCATCCTTAGCTTTATTTGATCTGTTGCTTATTTATTTTTTTGAAACTAGAATTTTCGTATGATTTGGGAAAGTTTCAATTAGTAATGCTTTGAATACTTTTCAGTTTCATAGCCTTTCATCTTTGCTGAAACTCTGATGACACAAATCCTAAATCATTTGTTATTATCTTTAATAATGTAAAGCTCTGTTTAGTTTTTAGTCTATTTGATACATTTATTCAGATTGAGTAAATTGTGGTTTTTTTCTTCATACTCACAGATTTTACTTGTTTTCTCTACTTTAATACTATAAAAATACTGCAAGTATTTTTTAGAACTGGTTTATTGTATTTTATAGTTCTATATTTTCATTTAATTCTCTGTTATCATTTCTATTTCTTCATTGGCACTTTCTATTATATTGCTCCTTTCAAGGGAACTTGCAGTTGATTGTTGAATTGTTTTTATGACAATTTATTTAAAATTCTAGTTAGAGAATCCAACATATGATTGAATTTAATATTCACATTCATTGAGATCTTTTCCCTTTCCTATTATGGTTTTCTTGATCTTTGGGATGATCCATAATTTCCTTTGTTGTCCTGGGAACTGTGATTACTATTTATTTTATGTATTTTTACTAGAAGTTCTATAGGGTCTCACTACACAGATCAGACTCATAGTGATCCTCCTGTTTTCAGCCTCCCAAAGCCAGGGATTACAGGGTGCACCACCACGCCCAGTTTCATTCACTGTCTCAGCACACCCTGGGGGTGAGACCAGCAGGCACTTTAGTCTGCTGAGCTATCTAGCCGGACTAAAGAGATTTTTAATCTCACTTAAATATTCCATATTAGCCAGGAATTTCCTGGTTTAGGTTTAGTGAGTAGCGGTCAAGTTTATCAATTAAAGTTGGGATTTTGAATTAATTAGAAGTAATTAATAAAAGGAAAGCTATATTGTATTAAGAAAAAAGACAAAAAGGAGCTTTCCTTTTAGAGTGCACATTACCAAATAAGTGGTAGAATGATACCCAGTAGAATTCCTCTTAAGCTTTGAATTTGTACTGAGTTGCTTTTAAGTTAATTTTGTTGAGAACAACCCATAAAATACAAATGAAACCATAAAGCAGTGACATTATATTTTCTTCCTAAATATAGAGTTATTAGCAAAGGTTTTATTTTATGGGCATACTTGAAAGAAACTATCATTTTATAGTGTGCTCTTTTAAAGAACAAACTCTACTGAGAAGTTTCTTTCCCTTTCACAGTATCTATTATACACTTTGGATTTGATTTACTTTTTCAGGAAAGAAAGAGTTCTAGCTTAATTTTTTTGACCAATTGTGCATTCTTCTGTCCGGTAATCAGAACACCTGCTTTGAAGACAACACTATGCAGTGTAACAGCCTTTGTTGAATTCTGGCCATCTTGTTTCATGAAATTCTGTATTGTTGCTAATTTTTAAAGTTACTTTTTCATTCTCTTTGAAATAAAAGCAAAAGCACAGAGCCACTTGCCCTAAGTTTTCCAAGTAGAATTTTCCTTCTCACAGGCAATGTCTGGCACACAAAATGCTGGAGATGATGGAGTAGAGAAACTAAAGGACTCCCTAGCTTTTCTTTAAATCCTCGTGCTGGAGAAAATTCCAGTGGGCATTTTCCAATCCCACAATGATGCTAAGGGACAGAAACTGCATGGAGCTACAGAACTAGAAGATCCCTCCGTGCTCACTGCCCTTCAGTTTAGTGATTGATTCCTGCTTATATCTGGTTTTGTTCTGCCTCACTGCAATCCGTGCTCCTCACAACTTTCCTATGGAAAGATAAAACTCAAGAGGATGATGACTAATGTACATATGATGTTTAAAATGGACTGAAGGGCAGGTCAAGTAGCTTAGCGCATTAAAGCACCTGGAAGCAGGCACAGGGCCCAGGGCTTTGGTCCCTGGGCCAGCAGCACTGTCCCTGTCCCGGATGAGATGACAATCGAGACTGGGTGTGGCGGTGCGCGTCTGTAATCCCAGCTCTTGGGAGGATGTAAACAGGCAGATCACTATGAGTCTGATTTAGTAGTGAGACCCTGAATACCCTGTAGACCCTTCCCAAAATACACACACACATACACACACACACACACAAACAAAAAACAACAGTCTGAATCCTCTAAATCCCACTATTCTGAAAGCTGTGTGATCTTATAGATTTAAGCAGATATGGTAGAAGTTTCCTCAGGATGCCTTTGCTTGTTCGCTAAACTGAGTAGGTTGTGTGCCAGCTTGTTCTTGCCTTTGCTTCATATGAGAGCTACAATTTTCACCAAAACCCCCAATTTTAAATTGTATTAGTAACTGGGAATGATATAGACGACCAATTCTGCTTTTAATGCACACACACAATGCACATATGCTCGCATTTATCAGCAAGCACTTCCCACAACGTGTTCTTTTTCCCTCCCTCCCTCCCTCCCTCCCTGTCCCTTCTCCCCAAGTAACAGAAAAAAAGGGGCTCCTCCACCAAGCTTGCTCAGCACAAAGGGAATTACAGACAAAATTGTGTTCCTGTTGGTAAGTGCTTAGCAAAATTGCTTCACGTGTGAAAGTAATTTTAAAATATGCTAAAAATGCTATGCCTACCTATTTGTACATCGTCCTGTGACTGAAAAGCTGCCACGCATTCTCAGCCGGCCTCTTCAGATTTCCGTTGAGAATTCCACTGTGCTGTGGGCTCATTCAAAGCCAGCAGCAAAACTTTACAGTAGGTCATTGTACTCCAGGGAAGTTTATGGAATTGTTGAAGAAATAAGGTACAAATGGGAACCTGGCCTTCAGCCAACCTGCATCAATCTCTCCCTCTCCTCTGCTAACAACACCTTTTCCTCTTCAGCATTTAATTTATTCTACACAATATAGAACATGTGTTTTGTCTAAGACATTTTAGAAACATACCCTGTGGCAATCATATCCCCAGTAATATTAATAACTGATAATAATGTCTTATAACAGTTACACTATAATGCGTATTAACACTAATTAACATTGTACCTGACACCTGTCTGTAAGCTCTACATAGATAATTCATTTCTCACCTACATGATAAATTGGAGTCTGTCCATACAACCACATAACAGATGAAGACATCAAGGCAGAAAGAGAAACAGGGTCTACCTGCTCCGGATGTAGAACTAAAACCCACTGGCTTCCAGGACCCGAGTCCTGGCTCTGAATCATTTGCTGACCCCTTTCTACTTCAGTTCTCCCCATGACTACCTTGGACATATTCTTACTTTTCCTAGTGAACTTCTATAAGTCAGGAAGAACTCATGAAATTGGCTTTAATTATACTTGACTTAATTTTAAGTTTTATTTACTTTTAATTTTATTTATATAATTCTGTATTGCTAGGGCAAAACCCAGGGCATCCCATGTGCTAGGCATCTACTCCACCACTGATTGACAACCCCTACCCAGCAATTTATTTTAGGTAACCCTGATCTTACAGTGCAAAGATCTAAGTATTTGTGCTGCAATTATTTTTCCTTTGTAAATATATATTTATTTACTTATTTATTTGGCACAAAGCTTCACTAAGCAGCTCAGACTCACAATGATCTTTCTGTCTCAGCCTTCCCAGAGCTGGTGTTCTAGGATATGCCACCATGCCTGGCTTTGGTGGCCAACAAGCTGGCAAGGTATGCAGTACCAGGGATCTAACCAGCATCCTGGCACGGGCCAGGTAGATGCTTGAAGCCACCGGGCTATCTCTCCATCCCTGCAATTGTTATTTAAATGATGAGTGTTCTCATACACTTCTGATCTACACAATCAGACTCCATCAATGCACACTACAAAATGATATTTAGTCATACAAAATGTGATAGTTATTTGACTAGCATCATATCATTTATGTTACTATCACAGAGCTTCCCTCTAAAGGGAGTCTTGTAAGGTCTCCATGAATTGAAATAAACTTCAAGGAAAATAGAGATAGAGGAAATGAAAAAGAGAGAAAGAAGGACAAATGGAAGGAGATAGGAAGGGCACTGGGAGGGAGAAGGGGAAGAAGCAAGAGAGAGAGAGAGAGAGAGAGAGAGAGAGAGAGAGAGAGAGAGAGAGAGAGCCAAAACATCTGCCCTCAAATTTACTACTCAAGAGAGATCGAGAGCCTATTGCACTGAGGAAGGAATTAGATACGGTGGGACATTAACACCTCAGAATGAAAAGCATAAGCATTGTTGAGAAATCTCAGTTTTGACTTCCTAAAAGCAATGCTTCAAGATTTAAAGTACTACAACACAAATAAATACTAATATAAACACATACTTATATCCTGTGCTCATACCCATTACGCAGTGCACAATATCTCCTGCACAAGAGCTTCTATTCCTTTTCACAATTTCCTCCCTAGCAAAATTTGAAGGAAGGATTTCACACACCAGCAGCCAGTGCTGAGAGAGAGCTGTGCAAAGCTCCAGTGTGGCTTCCTCGCTTGTGTCACAGGGGCTTCCTATGATGTCCAACAGGAGTCAACAGAGCTGCTCATCCTCTCTCACTCTCAAATCCTGATGTCTATCATTATTTCACAGCAGAGGACAGAGTTGGAAGATTTGGATTTTTTTAAAGAACTCACTAAATCAGAAATGTTAAGATAAATACAAATGATCCACAAGAAAATCTAATCTCTAGAAATAAAAAAGAGTGCAAAATGTTTTATCTTAGCGAGATATTTATGCAGAATAAAATACAATATGAGATTATGTGAACTCTCAGAGATGATTTAAATATTAAATTTGATTTATTTACATGTTATGCAAATTATGTATGCTGAAGCCATACCTTCACAGAAATCATTATTCTGGTAAAGTTCACTGTCACCATATAAGGAACCATCTCAAAATATGAAAGTCTTCAAATATCTTGAATATTAGGTATCATGACTGGTTATAGACTAGCTTCTTCAGATGGCCTTCCCTGCATCAGTCTTAGAGCTACATTCCACCAATGGACATTCGAAATACAGAACTATGTCTATCAAAAAAGTAGAATCAATAATTAACAACCTTCCAAAACAAAAATAATGAAGCTGAAGTGGATATCCCATTAATAGAAATAAGCTTTTACAGAGAAAACTATATTAATTCTTCACAATATCTTTGAGAAGATAGATACACAGAGGGACTATGTCTTAGGAGCTCATTCTGTGGCATCAATATTACTCTAACACTCAAATCAGACAAAAATATTACAAGTAACATATATCCCAGTATCTCTCATGAACACAACAGAAAATATAAATTATATAGTACAACAAGGTAGATTAATCTCTGTCACGAGAGGCTTGTTCAACCGTGACACCATCTAATATAACCTATCGTATCAATAGGCTAGAAAGAAAAGTTCTATGATTGTACCAGCAGAAAAAAAATCTGAAAACTTCTACACTCACCCATGATAAAAAAGCAACACAAAAAAATAAATAAATAAAAAAGCAACCAACACACATATGCAAGGCACACTAGAAATGCAATAGAAAGTCCTCACTTTGAATAAATATAACTGGTAGATAACATCATTATGCATGAGAGATGCAAAACTTGCTAAAATCAGGCATATGGAAAAGATTTCTTTTCTCACCATTTTTCTTCCATCACTCTAGAAGCTGTACCTAATGTAGAAGAAAAAAAAGGAGGAGGGGAGAGATACACAGGCTTGAAAAGGAGAAATAAACTGCCTTTGCTATACAATATCATCTACACAGAAAAGCTAATAGATCAACAATGTCATCTGCTAGAAAATGCTGGGGTCAGGGGTTCAATCCCCAAGCCTGTGGTACCAGACCTGTTCCCCAGGGCACACTGAGACAGCAATTGAGACTGGGCATGGTGGTGCACACCTGTAATCTAAGCTTTTAGATAAACAGGCGGATCACTATGAGCTTGATCTACGTGTGAGACCCTCAACACCCTGTAGACCCTTCCCTAAAAATAAAAAAAAATCAACAATTGAAAGAGGAGCCAGTGATGAGATGGTTCAGCAGTGCCTGCTTAGGAAAGTTTAGGCAACCACAGGGATTGTCGTTCAATCCCCAGCTCCACATGTTGTGCCAGCCCCACCCCCAGGGCAGGCTGAGTCTGCTATTAAAAAAAAAAATTGAATGAATGAAAGATTACTCAAAAATTTCCAGGTATAAAATTTACAAAAAATATGTCATATCTGTATATGCAAGGAATTAAATAGAATGTTAAATTTAGAACATAATATTATTGATATTAGGTTCTAAACTGAAATCATATAAAATCCTCAAAGAAAAAGCCTTTAAGAACTATGTGATCTATGTAAGGAAAACTATATAATTGGGATGAAATAAATCAAAGAACAAAATAAATGAGGAGATATTTCATTTTTGTTATGGTTTGTGCCTAAATGCATCCCCAAAACCTTATGAAGTCATGGGGCTTAGTAGATATCAGAAATCTGTTTTTAAAGTATATAAGGAAAGATAAGGACCCAGAATAGTCAAAATGCTACAGAAGAAACAGTTAGTTCACAGTGGGATGAACTTTTGAGTCTCTTTAAAGCAACAGTAATCATGAGAGTAAGGTGTTAGAGAGACAACAAACACATCCATGGGGAAACAGGCCCGCATAAATATGGCAACTAATAAAGGGGAAAAAGCAATGCCATACAATGAGCAAATGAGGCTGTGACTTCCAGACACCTGTACCATGAAGCAGACCAGACACATGGAAGGACAATCCCAGAAGGAGAGAAAAAGAGGAACAAACATTTGTAGACATAACAGCTGAACACATATATTTTATGCAAAGCTTTGGTCTCAATTTTCTCTCTTAAAATACAAAGGGACGTATCCATTCCTAGACACTTCACAACCAAACTGGAAAGAGAAAGAATCTTCAGAACAACAGAGAAAACCTTCTCATTATATACTAAGAGCCTGACAGGAGATTAACCATGGACTTGCCCTCAGCAACAGTGGGAGGAAGCCAGGTTAATGACAAAAACAATTTCAACCAAGGATTCCATCTCCAAGAAGTCTATACTTTAGTAATGAAGAAACAGAAACCATATGCACAGAGCAAGACAGCTGAGATAATTTGTTGCCAGCAGTGCTGCCTTACAAGGCACACAAAGGTTAAGCTTTTGAAGGGCAAGAAAAGGCTCATTCATTCTTGTATTACTTGTTAGTGTGTGTGTATGTGAGCACATGTATATACAAGGTTCCTCTAATTTCTTCTACAGTTTAATATCCATTGAGTTCAAAACCAAAAATTCTGGAAATACAAAATAATATCATTTCAAAGTTTGTTTCAAATATATATATATATATATATATATATATATATATATATATATACTGAGATGTTAATTTTTAATATTATGTTGATTTAATTACTTTCCTGGGCAAAGGCTTACACGTGTTCTTTGAAGATCACTGTAGTAGCTGACACATCTGTCAATTTGAGAATCGAGAAGTTTAGAAGCTTAACTACATGACTAAGCAAGGGACCAGGGTCTTCACTTTGTAAACATCCTGTTTTTGTGCAAGAGGAGAGCACGGAGATGGTGTGGGTAGATACTGACATATAAGGGAGGAAAAGACATTTGTCTTCTGCCCCACCCCTGTGTTTCTGCTTATGTGTTCTGTTTTTCCTGCTTAAATTGTTGCCCAGGTGCCATGCCACCTTGCCTTGGGGCCAGCTGATCATGGATTGAAACCTCCATAACTTGTGAGCTAAATCTACCTCCGCTTCCTTAATTTTTAGTGTTGGGTATTTTTTTTTTTTTTTTTTTTTTTTGGTCACCAATGTGAGAAAAGTAACTAAGACAGCTGCAAAGTAAAAGATTATACAGGGGTTTTTTTTTAACATCAGAATGTTACAGAAGTATAAAAGAAGTTCCAGTTCTAAATGAATACATGAAATGCAATAAGGAAAGTTGGAGTTGCAGAAAGTGGAGTTCCTCAGTGGCAGTTAATTCCTGTGAATATGGAAATTCCAGACAACTGTACATTTTCCAAAACTATGAGACTACTGTGACACAGACAGACATCCACAAGGAAATAGTAACACCTGGCATCCAGGGAAAACACCCAGCTAAGATGAGCAGGTGGAATTGGAAGGAGGGATCTGGAAGACCCGGGGAGAGCAAGATCTTCTGTAGTGGAGGTGAGGGAGAAGCTATGGGTGGGTCTTCTTCTCTTACTGCCCTTCCCTCCCACACAGAAACACTTTGGATGAGAAGACCAGAGCTCTGTGATGCAAGCCTGGGCCTCATTCCTTGGCCTCCAAGGGAC
>PVJA010016054.1:0-44202 GCA_004027025.1 Myocastor coypus
TTAGGAGGCCAACATGGAAGTGAAGTATCCGATGAGATTTCAACAAGGTATTTCCATACTCTCTTATGACTCCAATAACTTTTAAGGAAGAGAGTATGAACATCATTGTGCAGTGGAGAATGAGTACTGCGACATCTTTTTCTTCGGTGATCTAATGAGACTGAAGAAAGGATAAATATTCTGGAAAGTAAAATAATTTGTTCTAACCACAAGTGTTCATTCCCGCATAATCTCACTAGCTTGGCATATATTGATTTGTATTCCAATACAGTGCCTTTTACCTGTGAGATAGATTCAACTTGTCGAAGTACCTTCTTGTAGATTTTTCTATTTAGGTTTCCACATGCAAAACAACAAACATGGTATTGGATCATTGATTCTACAGAAATACATAAAAACCTAACATCTGACTTTAGATGTCATGACCTTCCTAAATATATCTTATTGTCTTGGAGTGTGTGAGGATTTTAAAGGTCTTTAGGAAGACTGAAGATGCATCACATGTCTGATCGTACCTCCACTTCTGCAGAACAAGCTCTGTTCATTATATCTACTACAGAGAGGATTGTTTTGCTTGTGTATTAGAAACACCCCCCCCACATCTCTATGCAAATTAAGCGCCAGCCATCATTCTGTGCACCCTGAAATGATGAATGTGTAGGATGTTTTAACTTTGTTAATAAGATAGTTTTAGCCTTCGTCTTCACTGTAAGATAAAAATAATTGTAGTTACCACTACAGAATGTTAGTTTGGGAAAATAGTGAAAAGCAAAGGGAAGGATTCTGAAATAAAGTTGGATTACAAATAGCATCTCCTAGTCATCAGTACCTTTAATCTTAAGTTTAAATCAGTTGTTTCACTAAATAAAATGCCTTGTATAATTTAATGTAATTTGGGGCATATAGTATAAAGTATTCAACCTATAACAATAAGGGTGGAATTAATGATCTCAGGCTCTTTTACATTTTTCCTGGAGGAGCGTTCCCCTTTGACTGTCTGTATGGTAAACCCAACATCTATTTGACAATTCACTTCAAGCTTCTCTGCTGATTTCTGCAGAATCCAGTTGATGTTAAACTATAACAAGCTACAATTCTTAAGACACAGCATACACGTATTGCAGAAATTTAGAACAGAGAGAAACACTAAACATAATTTAGTCCAAATTCCATCTTGCACATAGAAAAATTAACATATGAGTTGAGACTCTCAGAGCTCTCAGACCTGACCTAGTCAGTAGCTAGGAGAGGTACTCACATGCCTGTCCCCTGGGCAGAGTCCTATGCTGTTAACATTTCTTTCAACTTTTCTGAGAAGCATTGCCCATCTTAAAAAGGGGAAGACTTGTGAAAAGTGGAGGAACTGAAGGAGAGGAGATGAAGGAAAGAAGGGAACAGAGAGAGAGAGAGAGAGAGAGAGTCAGAAGGCAGGGAAGAAAGAATTAACATTGCTCTTATTTTTATTCTAGAATTTCACTGATCAAAAGTTTCATGTAGTTTAGTAAGCTTGCTATTTCAGACATTTCTTCCTTTCGGGCAGTGAGATAGTTCAATGGACTAAGAGCCTGCTTAAGCAAGCACAGGCACTGGGGTTCTCTGCCCAGCAACACGTGCCTTACTGACCCCACACCCTGGCACGATGAGCCTGCTACAGAGTCTGGGCATGGTGGCACACACCAGTAATCCCAGTGCTGGCGAGGCTAAAAGAAGGAGGATCACTATGAGACCGGGCTGCATAGCAAGACCCTATACCAAATACATATAAATATATAAATAAATAAATAAATAAATAACCAAGCAAGCAAAACCTATGTTTCCAAATCAGTCATAATAAAACACATTACTAATAAGACCTGGTAATTTGAATTGAATGTGTAATGTACAAGTTACCACTATCTCTATATAAACAAATCATCAGAACGAGGGAAACCCAACAATAAATTGAAATTTAAAATATTGGGCTGGCAAGATAGCTCAGTGGACTAAGTGCCTGCTTAGGCAAGAGCAGGGATCAGGGTTCAGCCCTTGGCACCATATGCCATACTGGGCCCTACCCTGGGTGTGCTGAGCTAGCCACTGAGTTGAGGCATGTTGACACACACCTATATTCCCAGCACTGGGGAGGCTGAAAACAGGAAGATCACTGTGAGTCTAAGCTGCATAGTGAGACCCTGCATAAAATACTATGTATATAATATATATCTATATCTATATCTATATCTATATCTATCTATCTATCTATATATATATGTACTTTTCCCCCACATGATCCTATAGTCCTGAAGCCAACTAGAAAGCATTAATTATAATGAGTTCAAAAGGACCAAATTGAGGAAATTGCTTCAACTGTGTCGCAATACTGCTGTTGCACATACTCAAGTGTCTCCCTCTAGAGAACACTGTACCCCAAACATAAAGGCTGTAAATCCTGGGAGTTCTAACAAGTCCCTCACAGGCCAAGGTTTCAATAGGTCCTGATGCTCATTTGCTCAACTAAGGCCATGAAAAAGCCAATCATTTGTGCTGTAGAGAGGGCACAGACTTCGTCCTTGCTCTGGGATCCCTGTGTCCTCATAAGGCTGATGTAAGCTTTGGTGCTGCCTCCTTAGGCTGCATTCCTGCCCTGCAGAGGAGCCCTTTCTGCTTGCTCATATATCTTTGAACTCTCTGAGCTGCAGTTAATACTACATTACATCCCTCAAGTGCACATGCCTGTGACTGGATAAATGCCTGCCTTCATCCTTTGACCTTTGGTCACATGGTCACGCAGAGGACTCTTAAGTCACCTTGTATGAGAGCAGTAGGGGAAATTCCTACACTACACTGGGGACAGCATACAAAGGATTCAAAAAAGGCTGACTTTTAAAGCCACCCTAACATTTTGCTCCATTAGTAATTGGAAAATAAGACAGAGACACTCAAGCTGTTTTGTCCTTTTGCATGATGCCGACTTTCATAAAGTGGCGCCATGTCTTTATTTTCCAACACCTATCACGCTTCAAGCTCGCAGCTCATTTTCTTAAGCAGTGATTTTCAATTTCCATTGTACATTCTTTAATTCATAACACTTCATACGCATCCCCTCCATTAACCTAAAAAATGAATCCTTTCAGTAAACAGTATCAATCATTCAAGGTGAGTCTTAATAAAAGAATTTTAAGCATACTTAATATGCTCAAAGCATTTTTCAAGTAGACAAATGGCAGCTAATACCTGCCATTGGCAACCATGACAACTAAAGAAAATCATTTGCTGATCATTATATTTGTACACAAGAAAAGCAAATTAAAGCTGATTTCATGAAAGTCTTGACACCAAGACTGATTTAAAATACATATATAATAGGGCTACCCAGACTGGAGGCACTTTCTCTTCCTTGAGCTTTTTGAGGGGAAAATTGCTGGGAGGGTAATGATACATCATTAATATCCTAAAGGAAATGTAGGCTAAGTCACTCACCCAAATTATACTGACCATAAAGACTTCATTGGGCCATTTCATTAGTTTATTAGGCAAAATTGAATAAAAAGGGACCTTAAGTGAATTATAACCAGCTTGTGGAATAACAAATATATTGTGTATGAGAAAATTAGCTCCATGTGACATCCACAGCCACCATATGTAAAACGCTTATTATTCGTCCTTTCTCTTTGAAAATCATTTTATTGGAATGTATCAGCTAAACTAAAACACATGACCATCCTGCTTGGGACATGAAAGAAACCACTGAAGACAAGATTTTCCCCAGCCCCCACCCGCTGCACTTGAGCACTCTGGCAAGGTGGCCCCGAGGATCTTTGTATCAGGGTTCACGTCACAGTAAGGATATCACATGCCTCGCTAGCCATTGGCTGCCTCTGTATGAAAGAATTCGGTCAACATTTAGGAATTCACTTAATGAAAGGCCAGCTTATTAAAGCTTTGTTGGCCTGAAGAGTAGATTATGTCTTGCTTTCCCACTTCCTGGGTCACTGCTAATGTTGCTGGCTGTGTCTCCATTTGATGGAGCCCAGACCCTGGCCAACAAGCTCGCATTGTGACTTCAGGACCTGCGCCTCTTCCCTGTGAATCCAAAGCTTTGTCCCTGTGATTCAGTTTATTTTGCAATCTGTGGCCTCAGACTTCACATTTGTTTAATGGAAAATATGAAGCTGCCCCTGGAAAGTGGTCTTACGTGGTCTTCTGGTAAGGAAGGGATCTGTGAATTAGCAGTGCTCAGATTAATTCTATTTTTAAAATAATTTATTTATACTATGGCTGGCTCAGCCTGTCCTCGGGGTAGGGCTGGCACAGAATGTCATGCTGGAGATCGAACTGCAGTCCCAACGGTTGCCTAAACTTGCCTAAGCAGGCGCTTAGACCACTAAGCTATCTCGCCAGCCCTGCTCAGATTAATTCTAAGGCACAACTGTATGGAAGAAAGAAGCATCAGAGGCAATGCACCATGAATCTTTGTTACACACTCACTCTTGCCTGTCAGGGCTAAATGCCTGCCCCATCAGAACTTGCTTTCATGAACTGATTAAATGGAAAGTCTAATCCAACACAGAAGAGCTCTCTGGTGAAGAAGCTACACCGAACTGTAGAAATGAATGTGTCATTGTGTTGAGTGTGGAATGGAGGGATTTTTCCAAGTAGAAAACTTTTACTTATATTCTCTATTTTCATCGGCAAGTATTTTCTTTTAACAGAGTGTGTAACTTAGTAAGAACATAATGGACAAGTATTTTTTTGTTTTTATTATGCCATCTAGCTTATTGGCTAAGGATAATAATCTTAATAATAAGTCTACTTGTTCAGAAAATAACAACAAAACTTAATGTAAGCTGTGGGCATTAATTATGATTGGTCAGTTAAAAAAAAAAAAAAGCTCCTACCAGATGAGCAAAGCTCTAGGAGTATCTGTAGATGATTGACATGTAGACAGGCAAACCAATAGGGAGAACCACCCCAGATATGTATGGCACCAACCCATAGGCTTGTAGCCCGGACAGAAGGAAAGAGGAGAGGAGGAGGAACTGTTCTTTTTTTCTAGAAGAGTTCCAGTCTTTGCCTTTGCCCCGGATGCTGTTCCCTAGTTTCTTCAGCCCTTTGTCAAACTTCCCCAGCAACTCTGGAATGAGTTTCCAGGTCTTCAAGTGACCACTGGTGTTGCAATATATGATAACAACTCAATATTGCTGCATTATATTTCAATTTTAAAAATAATGTCTTTTTGAAAATATATTTTCAAATCTCACCATACAGATTGGACACGTAGTGATCCTCGCACTTTGAGCCTCCCAAGTGCTGGGTTTACAGGCATGCGCTACCACGCCTAGTCTCAATTACTATCTCAGCATGCCCCAGGGCTGGGGCCAGCAAGGCTTGTGGTGCCAGGGATAGAATACTGGTTCCTTCTTTAATTGACTGAGCTATCGAGCCAGCCCTTAAAAGAATCTCTTTGAGATCAAGATACTTTCACTCTATTTTTGAAAGACTCAGAGGCATGATTCCCTCCATGTGGATTTTATGCATATGCAGTGACAGTAAAAGAGTATTCAAAGACATCGCTCACCACAGCTAAGACCAGAGGAAGGAGCAGAGGATGAAGAGCTTGGGGTGCATTTGCCAGATGATGGAGTGTGGCTTCCATGATTTCTAAGAGAGTGTACTAATTGTCTTCCCATTGCTGTCACAAAATATATGAGATAATTGGCTTGTGAAGAGAAATGGGTTATTATGGCTCATTTCATAACTGATGAGCCCTGTTGCTTTTGCATGCAGGGTAAGGTAGCCCATCAAGGTCCCCCCCCCCAAAAAAAAAGGATCAAGTGAGCTGCTCACCCCCTGGTGTCCCAGAAGCAAAAGTAAGAGGAAGAGAGGAGGCTCTAGATTGCCTTCCAGGGCCTGAGCCAAGAGAGCTAAAGTCTCCTCCTAGGTCCCACGCCTTAAAGGTTCTACCACTTAACAGTGCCATGGCCTGAGTGTAAGACTTTAACACATGGGCCTTTGGGAGAGACTTACTCAAAGAAGAACACATTGTACTTTCTCTGAAAGTTTACTGAGTTATGTGTTTATTGGGGAAAATATTAACAGTGTCATAAAACTAGGGCTCAACACAGACACACATGAGATGTCACAGTGTTCTAGTGTGACTATAAAAGAACAATTATAGAACAGAGAGCACTGTAGCTTTCAAAGGAAATAAGTTTAGAGATGACTATAAATATAACTTAAACATGCTTCTCAATTTTTAGATGAAAATAGAAAAACTCAGAGAAATGACCTCAATACCCAAAATGCTTCTTTCTTTCTTTCTTTCCTTCTTTCTTTCTTTCTTTCTTTCTTTCTTTCTTTCTTTCTTTCTTTCTTTCTTTCTTTCTTTCTTTCTTTCTTTCTTTCTTTCTTTCTTTCTTCTTTTTGAGACAGGGCGTCGCTATGCAATTCAGGCTGGCCTTGAGTTCACTTTTGTAGCCCAGGCTGGTCTCGAACTCACACGAATCCCCCTGCCTAAGCCTCCCAATTTCTGGGATACAAGCATGGATCACCACACCTGGTAATACCCATAATTTTAATGTCAAAGACTAAATTGGAGCATTTATCTCTTCACCTTTCCAAATTGCAAATTCATATCTCTTCTCCTGTGACCCCTGTTCTTAATGGCTGAGTGGACAATCATTTATTGAATGTCTTTTCTTTGCCCAAGGTGAAAATGGCAGATTCTTCCAAAGCAAAAAGAGCAGGCAAGATTGGACAAGGAGTTATCAGTTGTACCACAGACCTTAAGTCAAAGGCATCCTAACTATGCACAATGAAGTAGAAAATTAAGGCAATGCTTGAGTAATGTAGATCTTACAATATCTTAGATACTCGAGAAACTATCCTTTTTAGGGACAGGACTGATTGGTTTGAACTTTGCAGCTATAATTTTCAAAAATAATAGTCTATTTCCAACTTTATTTTATAATTGAGATTATAGCATTCATAGAAATTATTAAGGCTTCTCAACAATGTTGCACAGCAGCACTGTGATAACTTTGAAATTTACAATAAATTGCATACTAAAAACACATTTGCATGGGTAAGAGTAAGAGCTTGAGTCCAGAGTGTTTGGCACCACAAACTTCACATTAAAAATTTCATTAAATGTCAGTTCAAGAGGCTGCTCCGGCCTGGTGAAAGACTGTCCATAATAGCTGAGTCTCAAAATAATTAACCTGATTGACTTTCATCTGTTGTTGTAAGTTGAATTTGTATTTTAAAAAAATCTCTGTGTGTGTGTGTGTGTGTGTGTGTGTGTGTGTGTGTGTGTGTGTGTGTAGTTCCTGTCACAGTTTCTTCTTTTTATTAGGAAATTCCACTACTTTACCTCCAGGGATATAAAAACAATATTAGCTCTTGTCACTTACAGTTCTCAACAGCTTTCTTCTGAGTATAACGAAGTTCATTGCAAAGACCCAAAGAATAAAACTTATTACAGTCCTATTTGAAGAGAAGTTGAACTTCACCCCATTTTATAATGGCTGAATAAAGAAAGCTTTGATGCATTAATAGGCTACGATCAACTCCTCTCAGGAGAATTGATACAGTAAAGTTTTTGTCTCCTTTCCTTTTTCTCCTGATTACAAATTCATAGATAATTAGCTTCATTTTTTCTCTAGTTTCAGAAGAAAAAGGGAAAGATGGTGATTTAAAAAGAACTCTCTATCTCCTTTATTATTCATTAAAAAAGTGGAAAAAGACCAGTTTGATATTCTTGGGACAAATGTTGTCTTCACTCACTACAGTAAAAAAAAAATCATCGTGCCACCCTTCTATACTCCACGTACACAGACACGCACAGTCACACACAGCAGAGGTCCTGGAGTGTCGTGGTGGAGGGAGGTTTGCTTTACATGACCAGATGAAGCTGTTCCACATCCCAGTAGAAAAAAAAATAGGCCCCCAATGCATTAATCATTATATGTCACTTGAATCTTACAGGCTGCTTAAACAGAAGCAATTGAGTATAATATCCTTACACAAACTAATAGAGACAGGTAAATCTCTTTGGGATGGGTTGAGTTGTACCCTATACAATAAGAGGATATCAAATTAAAATTTCCTCATGAATTAATATGTTGACATAAAGAACAATGAAACAAATCTCTATGTCCAAAGGTTTATTTATCTGTATTGGTAGACTATTTAAACACTTGCTTCTCATTGTGAACATGCTTCATAAAAATAGGACAAATATATCAGGAAAACGTTACTGTTTTTCTGTTATATGCAGCTATTGAATCTGTTCTCAGGTTTTAGTAGTTTAATTTCTCTTAATGTTTCCATAGAAATAACATTAACAAGATGATAGATTAGAGGTAATAATATGATGCCCCTGACATGCAGTAGAATTTATCTTCATCATATGTCTGATAATATCCTCTTATTGTGTAATGAACCCTGCTATTTGTATCTATCATACTTTTCCTCATTCATCTTCTTAGTTACTAAAGATAGAATCCTCATCCAGAGGCTTGCATATAGATGCAAATTCACATTTCTCTGCATGTCCTTCATTATTTGTGGTCATCTAATAAATTGACTCTTCATATTTCAGACCAAGTGGCCTTGTCTGGGATACATATGATGATGTAGAAATATGTTATATATAGATAATCCCAGCTGTGGGAGAAATTATTGTAATTAATCTTTTTGACATGTCTGGGAAATGTCAAGAACTGCAAACACCTTTCTACTAAAAATGAAACTGGGAAAGAATTGTGGAGTGGAACGGGGGCTCTGTTGTCTATTTGATCCAAGTGGTTTCTATGGAGGAGTCTGCTCCAGAAGCTTCCTTTTCTTGTGACTTTCTCTTCTTTATCTTAGAACTTTCACTGCAGTCAGGCACCACTCAATGACAGAGATAGGTTTTGAGAAAGGCATCGCTAAACGATTTTCTTATTGTGCCAACAACACAGGGTGTACTCACACAAGTCTACATAGCTTGGGTCATCACTGGCTGTGGCCTCCTGATTCAATCAAAAGATGGAGTAAACAGAAGACATTTAGAAAAGGAAAGTCAAAGAGAAATTCTATGGGGACGGTGGTGAGAATGGACACTGTGGCTGGGTGTGGTGTCCTACACCTTTACCTGAGCACTTGGGAGGCTGAAGCCGAGCAAGGAGGATCACTGCAAGTTCGAGGTCACCCTGGGCTACACAGTGAGTTCAAGACCAGCCTGAAGTGAACTATCTAGTGAGCAGAGTGAGGCTGTGTGTGTGTGTGTGTGTGTGTGTGTGTGTGTGTGTGTGTGTATTACTGAATTCACTTTATGACCAAAAAACAAATGAAAAAATAATCACAAAACATGATGGGACTCTGAAATCAAATGCCAGCTCTCCGTGGTATCTTGGTTCACAAACTCAATTCTCTCCAAATCTCCCCTGACGCAGCTCTAAGTGGTGACAGTGACTGCAAAGACATGAGTTGTTCAAAGACAAAAGACAGAGGAAAATTATGCGCAAAAGGAGTAAGAAAAAGAAAGTGATGGTGACCATTGACATCACAACAGACTATGGATAAAAGAGGACAGGCCAAAGTAGTAAACCTGTTAAGTAACCAAGCAATCACATTAGGGGCAACTGCAGACATTTCACAGTACACGGAGTAGGACTTCTTCTGAATAGGAAGTAGGGCATCTTATAAGAAGATGGAAGAGGTATACGTTATTACTGGCGCTCAGTACAACCAAAGTTCTGGGATTTATAGATAAAACAAGCATTGCCCCACACTGCGGTGTGAAAACAAGAACGCAGAATGGCTACACATTTCCGGTCATAAGGAACATTACTGTGATTGCAACTGAAAACCATCACACTAAGAAGTGTGATCTAAAATTGAATGAAAAGAGACAACAGTGTCAATATCATGATGCTACAAGTATTGGAATTATCTGGAAAAGGTTTTTAAGGAGCCATCATAAAATTGCTTCACTAAGCAAATACACTGTGTACTTGTACAAATAAAAAAAGTAATAATCAGCAGAAAATAGTATGTCAGCAAACATAGCAAGGAAATAGAGTGCCTGAGGAAGAATCACGTGGCAATTTTTTAAATAAAATATATAATTGTCAAAATAAAGACATGGGCAAAAAATGTCATGGACTGGACAGAAGAAAGCGTGAGAGAATCTGAAAAGAGAAAAAGAACAGTAGATATTTCTCAAACTGGACAACAACAAGAAAAATAGAGTGAAAAAGATGGCCAGACACACGAGCATCTAGAGCTAAAAGAAAAGATGAACAATCACACCATTTGCCTTTCAGAAGAGGAGAATTTCTTGGGCTGAAAAGTATTCAAAAAGGTTTCATTTATAACGGCTGAAACTTCATGAAATTTGATGAAACAAACAAACAAACAAAAGACTTCTGAAATTACATGTTGAAGAAGCTGAGAGAAACTCTTATGGGATAAATCCAAAGAAAGCCACACAAGTGTCACAAAGTTTTGAAAATGAAGGAAAAAGAACAAGACATTGAGGATAACTCCCCCCCAAAAAAAAAAAAAAAAATATATATATATATATATATATATATATATTCTCATGCTTTCTTCTGTCCAGTCAAATATATATATATGAGAGAGAGAGAGAGCGAGAGGGAGAACAAAAGGGAAGGAAAGGAAAAAAGAAAGAGGGAGGAACAATAGCAATGACAAGAAAAGGGAGATCAGAAGGAAATGGTACAGCGGTTTTCGGTGTTGAAAAGAATAAATTAGCAAAAAAAGGTTGTATATCCATCGACGGTAGCCGCACAGCAAGGTTACAACACCAGTGCAGAGACAAGGCCGGGAGCTCCAGGTAGAGCCCCAGGTGTAAGGCTGTGCTGGAGAAGGGAAGAAACTGGAGAAACGATTGCAAAAGGCAGGGCAAAGCCTGAAGCTTCGCCAAAGGGAGCACACTGCCTTCTTTCCCTTTTGTCCAGGCTACTGCACAGAAGCTGGTGCTACCCACACCTGGGGTGGGCCTCCCGTACTGCATCTGCTGGCATGCATGTAGAACATGCACACCCACAAACAGCTGTACTTTACGAGTCCAGGTGTTCCTTACTCTATGTGGGTGGACATACTTTATATAATGGCCACAGCTGGCTTGCAACTACAAGAGTCTGCCCCAGGATTATTAGTCAGATTTGTTCCTTCCCTAACTTTCAGGTCTTGCTTCTTCCACAGCATGACAATTGTCATCGTGACTTTACTTCTTTATCTTCATAGGCAGATGTGTGATCCAATGTATCACAAGCCCAGGGCTTGACCTCATTTCTGCTAAGCTATATTTTACATGGGTCTTTAGGAATACGCAGTGACCTAATTGTGATATGCAGCAACACATTCTTCAACTCATGTTGCAAAGTATATAACATATATGTCATGAAAATAGTATTTGTTTCACATATACAATTGATGTGGTCATTGTTCCCTCTTAGTACACATTGGAATAGTAAAGCCTAACAAGATCTAACCATTCTGTTTTTACAGTGACAATGAAAAGACTAGAATAACTTTGTAGATGGAGATGTTGGAAAATATGTTTTTATTACTGTACTTCCTTTTTAAATTTTATTTTATTATGTCATGCTTTCAGTACATAAAGATTACACTCATCATGTGAGTCAGTATGTGTACTGCCACATCTCAGATCACTTTCCTTCCCTTCCTGTTCCTTCATCTACTTGTTCCCTTCCCTTTGGCCAAAAAAAAAAAAAAAAAAAAGCCACCACAAGCTTTCCTAGTATTCATCTTTTCTTTTGCTCCTTCAATATTTCATACACTTTAAGCAGTATTACAACTGTTTTGCCAACATATATAAATGCCTTGAGGATCTAAAGAAGTCTTCATCACCATAAGGTTTCAAGATTTTTTTTTTTTTTTTTTGTAGTACCAAGGATTGAACTCAGGACCCCATGCTTGCCAGGCAAATGCTTATTTTACTGAGCTATCGCCCCTGGCCCCTAAATTCACTTTTGAGCAAGAGATGCATTTTAGTATTTTGTCATTCACATTTTTATTATACAATTTTTAAG
This sequence comes from Myocastor coypus, assembly GCA_004027025.1. Classification (NCBI taxonomy): domain Eukaryota; kingdom Metazoa; phylum Chordata; class Mammalia; order Rodentia; family Myocastoridae; genus Myocastor; species Myocastor coypus. The sequence continues at coordinate 12,045 of PVJA010016054.1, forward strand.
CTAACATTCTACTGCACTTATTTTCCACTTCACATGACAGTATAGTTAGAAAAGATTGTTATCCTAGTTTTCCTGAAACTGTAGAGAATTTTTTTTAATTTCAAGTCAAATTAATTTATATTATTTTATTCTCATTGTTTCTTCTAAAAAAACTATGGTTTTTTGGAAGATCATGGTAAAAATAAATCAATATGGTCCAGGAATTATAAAATTAAATTTTTTATGCTTTAGAAAAAATAGTTTGGCAATTATTAAGGGGAAAATAAACAATATTTTGCTGTTATCTCTTCTATTTTTAATGTAAGTCAAATCAATGAATAAAGATTTTAGTGATACTAGAAACGAAGCAAGGATTTCACAAAATGAATCACCAAGCTGGTTTTCCTGGAACGTCAATCTCTCCCAGAGGCCACCTCAAGGCTGAGTGCTGCTTGTGTCACCTTCTAGTCAGCCTTGCAGAAATACACAGCACCGTTTCGGCTTTTGCCTCGGGACCATTTACTAATGCAACCCAGCATTAGCAAGAACTGCAAGAGCCTTTCCAAGAACTTGCGGCCACAGTGACCACTGAAGGACCAAGGGCTTCCTGTGTCCCTGTGAGTGCTTAGCTTTTATTCGAGGAGCACAGCTTTGTCCTCATGATGAATCCCAAGAGAGTCGAGCAAAGGAAGATGAGTGGGCAAATCCTAAGTGTTCATAATACATGGAGGGAAAACCCTGCACCTGTAGAAGATTTGCAAAGCCTGAAGACATCTAGCTTCAGTGGTATGGAATCAAATTTTGAATTGTGCCCTTGAAACTCATGGAATTTGCATTCATATAAACACCTTTTTTTTTTTCCTTAAGTGAACTGTTTTAAGTGCTAATTAAAACGAGTCAATAAGCACAATGCAAAATTAATTAAAGTGCTTAGCAAAGATATGCAAATTAGGCCAAAATGCATTGGACACTCTCAAAGAAAGTACAATCTCTACTCATCATTAGGCAAAATATTTCTCAGGGAGTGTGGTCCTTTAAGGAGAGCTATTAAGGTATGCAAGTCATCTTGGTGATTGTATGACATTTTATTAAACAAATGCTCAAAATTCCAGCGTATGTTTTCAATGCTGGACAAACTGGAACTCATAGTATTTAACAATAACTAAGAAATTTTTTTTGCAACGAGTAGAGTATTCTACTGAAAGTTGACATTTTTTGTATTTTATAATGATAAATATAATCTTAAGCCATGAGATATAGAATTGCTTGTCTCACCAAAAGAAGGAAGTTAATAAACCTCTGTCGTCAGTGTTTCAATTCCAGACAGTTTTTTATCTAGCAATAGTCTTCTGTTCAAGATGTGACCACTCTCTGCCCATAGATATATCATTTTGACACTGTAAGTATTCTCTGTCTCTTACCTTTAAAAAAAAAAAAAACATCTTGGATTCTTTTTTTTTTTTTTTTTCTTTGAGTTGCTTCCAATAAAGTATATAAAGGATATAAGTCAAAGCAAAAAGGAATATTTTGCCAAGGCTTAAAGTAAGAGGAGCGAAAAATTGTGCCTAAGTTTCTTCCCTTGATGAACGCTGATGATGGCATCTGCGGATGTAACACGATACGTCTCCTTCTGTCACCGTGTAGGAAAGAGTCACACACCAGTAGCTTGAGTGAAGCTACTGTGTGGGGCTGGTAGTGTACAGACCTGAAATAATCACTTACCATTGGGGCCGCTGAACTCATACTTATCATCTTACGTTCTCTGAAACATATACACACACACACACACACACACACACACACACACATGCACAAGCACACGTGCACTCTCTCTCTCTCTCTCTCTCTCTCTCACACACACACACACACACACACACACACACACACATTCTGTTCTCTCAGAATCTTGCAGCCTTTCTTTTCTAAAGCTGAAGTCACAAATGTCACCAGCACTGAATGATTCTTTTTTTGTATGCTGCATACAAGAAATACTTTTTTATTACTTTTAATAAGAAATAACAATATGATAGTTTCAAAACACGTTAGTAGTACATTTACAATAATTGACACTTTGCATATTGTTGTCCTCATAGTAGTTATACAGAGCACAGGGTGTAGACATGACAAATTTTCTAATCGATACTGGTAAGGAAAGAAAAAATGAAAAAATTTCTTCTCTTTGAACTGAGAAGAAGTAGATGTATACATGGTCCAATGTTCCATAATTGCGGTGGGTTACCGGTGAAACTGGCAATGTTGGAGGCTGTTGATTTAAGCCTCTTAAAGCTCATCATACTAATCTAGCTCTGCATTTTATGCCTCATAATTAAGCTTTTCCGCTGGGTGATCAAGGGCAAGTTAAAGCAAGACCTGTATAACAAAACATTCATCTTGTATCTTTCAGGGTCAAATCCCCTCAGGATTAACTTTGGAAGCAAATACAGTGCTTTGTAGAACTGTTGTCAGTGTCAGCCTTCGGGATGAATCACAGCCATTGCTTGACCAGGTTGCTTTGTGTGAAAGCCTGAGAAAATGTTTTTTTCTCTAGGTGACTCTCCTCCGACACACTATAGTTCATTTATCCCTTTCCTCTGAGGTCCCATAATCTCATTGACCAGAAAATTTGGGACACCACTGAGTTACAGGATGTTATAGTACAGATGCTCTTATGTCCTGAGTCCTCACTCACCTTGAAGGGCAAGCAGAGGGACTCAGAGATCATGCAGCAGAAGCAGAAAAAGGCAAATAAGAAGAAGGAGGAACCCAAGTAGCTTGTGGCTTCGTGTCCAACCCTCTTGGCCTTCACCTGTGTGCCTGGGCCCAGTCCCACCATGCTCACATTTCCATTTGACTGTGTATGCATCTGCTTCCTCTTAGTCCAATGAGAAGAAGAATTTTCTTTTCACTGAATGATTCTTTAACTTTCAGGTCCCTTTTAATTGAACCAGTGCTTTAATTGAACCATTTAACCCAGGGCTGAATGATGAGCCCACGCAACACTGCAACGCTGGTTGCATGTTTCACCCCCAGTGTCTTCGACTGTGGTCTTATCTGAACACAAGGTCTGCAAAGTGATGATCAGGTTAACAGAGAAAATCGGGATGAGCCATTTGCCCAAGGTCACAGGAAGAGGAGGCCAGACACAGGGGAGGAGCACGTGACGACAGGGCGGAGGCAGTCACTAAGCAGGGGAGAGACCGCCAGAGAAGTCAGTTCTGCTGATGCCCAAATCCCAGACTTTTCACCTCCAGAACTGAGCAAAAATAAATTTATGTTCTGTAACCCACCCAGCCTTTGGTAATTATTACCACAGTCTACCAAATAAGTGTAGGCCCTTAAACCATTTTTCGAGAGTAAGTATGTGAAGTGGGCACCATTTCTCAAGAAAACAATCAAATTCATGAGGCAGATATTTTCTATAGAAAAAATAAGTTCTTAGTAAATTATTGGCACATTCAGCCAACAGAACTCTTTCCAAACTACTCGCATGATTTATCCAAATAAGGGTTTGAGGCTTGCACAGAGAACAAATTGGTCAAGCAATGGTGGTGTCTCATCCAGATGGCTGACGCTAACAAAAGATCCACAAACTGCTGCACACAGTTTCAGGACAATTCCTGAGGGGATTTGACTGGCCTTGTCAGAAGTTACATTTTTTTGTTGTGTAGATCTTGCTTTATCTTGGTCTTAGCCATCCAGCAGAAAAGTGTAAACACAACGCATAAAGAGTAGAGCAATATTAATATGCAGAGGTATAAAAGGCTCAAGTCAACAACTTCTGACATTGCCAGTTCTGTGCATAATCCACTACTGTTACGGCCTATTGGACTATATTTGGTTATTTTGTTGAAGACATGCACATACAATATTTGATCGGAAATAGAACACCTATCTCTGACAAAAGAAAAACAAAAAGTGGGATAAAAATATAGGACCATTTTGTAGTGGAAAAAATATGTATGCACAAACTAGGATAGACATACATCTACTTTGTCTTAGTTTAATAAGAAAAACTTTACTAATAGTGTTTAGACAAGATATCATATCGGCATTTTATACTCTGAAGAACTACTATGAAGACAACACTTTGCAATGTATTATTTTAACTATCCTACTAACCTGTTTTGAAATTGTCTCATTGTTACTTCTTTCTCATTAAAATTAATTTTAAACAATAAAAAATAAAAAAGACTTTCTTCATAATGCTCAAGAGATGAAAAATAAAAGTATTATTATCTAAGCACAAATTTCCTCTCTCTCTTTCTTCCTTTTTCCTTTTTTTTGTGTGCAGCACCGGGCATTGAACTCAGGTCCTTGGTGCTTGCCAGGCAAGCACTCATTCAACTGAGCTATTTCCCTGGGCCTCCTTTTATTCCTTTCTTTTCTTTCATCCTTCCTTTTCCCTGTTTCCAGTCCTTTCTTATTTTGCATGTGAAATATGATGTCAAATTCATAATTCCATCCAAAATATAAATTTTTCAAAATAATTGCCAAACATTAAATACACAATATTTACAATTCTTTCCATCCTTAAAGATAATTTCATATCTCAATTTCTGTAGTTGTGATTACAGCATAAATTTATATGATGATTCTGAGAAAGTAGTAGCACTACTATAGCTTTTATCTGTATACAAGAGAAAAAAGGCAGTGTGATGTGGATTTGGAATATAAATGTTTTCATTATGAATAAGGATTTACTATATGGGCAATAAAAGATTTTCTATACCTGTTCCACATGAGCCTATCCAATGTCCAGCTATACACATTCATGGTATGACTGAAAAATAAAGTGAGTGTTGAAATTATTAGAAGTATTAGAGTAAACGACACAGTGCCATTAATTCCTCTCAGAAATCTTCCCACCACTTTAAAGACATTCATCATGTTTATCCTGCCACCTTCTGAAACAGTTCTGGAACTCATCTTTCAGAAGGATCACTAGTACTGTCCAGGCTGCCTGAAAGTCCTAAATCAATTCAACATGTTTACCTCTCATGGTCGTTTTGACTCTAGCAATAGCCACAAGGTGACAGAACTAAAGTTGCGTGATACTGATCCTGTCAATAAACGGGTGAGGACTGCGATATTCTTCCAAACCTGTTGTAGTTTATGTCTAGTTGTCCCCCCAAAGTCTCATGCAGTCATTGGGTTCAGACTTCTATAGATTGAGACATGACTCATGAGTCACTGGGATTATGTATTTTAGTACTGATCTAGAGTTTGAGACCTCATGCATGATCCCTGGGATTATGTGTTTTAAGTACTTCTGGGATTATGGGTGTAGCCTAAGGTGGATAGGCTGAGGCGGAGAGCCTGAATGTAACATAGAGACAGGGAGACTAAAGCTGTTGCTCTCTGCTCCCTGGTTGTTCCATTGCCTCTTGTCACCATTGTTGCTGTTCTGCCACCATGAACTACTGCTCTCTGCCATGTGCCTCTCTGCCTTGGAGCCAGCCAAGTATGGACTGAAACCTCCAGTAACTGTGAGCAACATAAACCTTTCCTTCCTTCATTTTCGGTGCCGGATATTTGTCCCAGCAATGAGAGAAAAGTAACTAAGACACCTGCCTTTCCATGGGTGGCACTTGACAGCTGCACTCATCGTATTTTTATCGCACCTCAGAAAGGCACTCGTGAAAAAGCATTTCTAGAACAGCTACAGAAAGAGGCAAGCACAGAGGCATGGGTGTGTTCAAGCAAAGAGGGCCTTTTAAGGAAAATTGATGGCATGGCATATCCTTCACGGTAATGCAGTTTTAAGATTTAATCATTCATTGTGTAATTGAGCATATATATAATGCATACGTATATATCATGCATTAGTAATGCATAAAGGGAAGCTGGAAGGTGAGTGACTCAGAATCAGTAGAGACAATGACACTCCAAGCCAGCCACTGTATATTAGTCAGTGGAGGGTAAGGCAGAGGGTACTTTTCCTCAAAGCAGTGTGGTGTGGTAGAATGGATGAGTTTAAAGCCTAAAGTAGGCAAGCCGAGCTCCATGCCCACACCTGGATGCTAATCTCACTGACCAAAAGAGGAAGGTGAGCCACTTTATGAGATCATCCCACATGGTATGTCTACCTGTCTATTTATAATTTCTAGTCTCCAGTAACTGCCTATTCTCTCTCTCTCTCTTTCTCTCTCTCTCTCTCTCTCTCTCTCTTTCTCTCTTTCTCTCTCTCTCTCTCTTTCTCTCTCTCTCTCTCTCTCTCATCTGTTTACCTATGAAACATGCCTCAAAGATTTCAGGTGACATGTTAAAGTTCTCATAATCAAAAGTATCATTAAAAAGTTGATGCCGGGGCCCAGCAGGATGGCTTAGTGGTCTAAAGCGCCTGCTTAGGAAAGCTTGGGCAGCTGCAGGGACCGCGATTCTATCCCTGGCACCCCATGCTGTGCCAGCCCTGCTATCAGGGCAGGCTGAGCTGGCCATAAAAATAAATAAATAAATAAATAAACAAACAAACAAAGGAAAAAAAAAAGCTGATGCTGTGTGGCACAAGTGCCTGCCTGGTAAGTGCAAGATTGCGAGTTTGAACCACAGACCCACCAACAATGTTGATGGTAACAACTGGAGAAGCTCTAAGCTCTGTGCTGGGACACAGATGATTAAAGCACCTGCAAGCAAGGGCAAGGGCCAGGGGTCTGATCCCTGGGCCTGCCATGCTGGTCCCACCCCTGGGCCACACTGGGAGGGCAATTGAGACTGAGCATGGTGGTGCACACCTGTGATCTCAGCTGTTGTGAGGCTGTAAACGGGTGAATCACTATGAATCCAATCTAGTAGTGAGACACTGAATACCCTGTAGACTCTTCCCTAAAATACCAAAAAAGAAAAAAACAAAAACAAAAACAAAAACAAAAAAAAAAGAAAAAGAAAACTGCTCATGCATTAAAACAATTCAGGAACATTACTGGAGATTTATTTTGAACTAAAAGCAAGTTTCACAGAATTGCTTCAAAAGGGAAGATTGTGCAACTGACTTTTAAAGTAACTGTATTATTATATTTATATTTGTGTTTTTTTTTTTTATCACACAAATGTGGATCATGAATCATATAAGATGTTTGATGCTAAGTCCTGTACTGAAAATGCACGTTATTCATGTAAGGCATTGATTTAGAACTGATGAGTCACTGGATGAAACCTCAGGAAGGGTAAAAGCAGAATTCTGAACTGCTTGGGACATTCCCAAATGATAGCTTACAGCCCCAAACAGAAACTGACTTGCGCTTCATGTGTTGCGTTTGTCGGTTTTCGCTCCTGCTGGAAATGTAAGAGTGAGAGTGACTTGTTAGCGGGCTTATTTTGACCTCAACCGACGACTCATTCCTACCTCCTAACCGTGGAGCCTCTGCCATCAGGAGGCAAGTCCCAAAGCCTCTTCCTTATACTGGCAAGAGTAGAATAGTAGTTTATAACCAACTAAAGTTTATTTAGTGTCTTAGCCACAGGCTTTATGGAGATCTTTCTGCATGTAGAGCCATACAGAGACACACGCATGCCTATGTGCACGCACAGCCGCACACCAGCCTGACTTCCTGGCAGGATCTCACAGCTCGACACCATGCAGAGAAAGGAACTGGCTTGTCCCGTCTGTTATTTTGCATGTAGCACACCAGCCTCTCAAGTGCACAGCTTAGGGCATTTTCAGAAAGCCTGTATGTCTCCCACACTGATTGAAGCCTATGGCTTTATCCAGTGTTTAATTCTATCATTTGAAAATCAAAGAAATGAAGGGTTTCGTTCAAATTGTACAGAGAAATATATAACATAAGAAGTTTAATTTCTTTTTTTTTTTTTCTTTTTGTCTTTTTGAGACAGGGTTTTGCTATGCAGTTGAGGCTGGTCCTGAGCTCACTTTTGTAGCCCAGGCTGGTCTTGAACTCTCACCAATCCTCCTGCCTCAGCCTCCCGAGTGCTGGGATTACAGGCGTGAGCCACCACGCCCGGCTTAGAAGTTTAATTTCTTATGCTAGTAAAGGAAACAAAACCTTGGCAAGTTAAATGTCATCTGTAGGCATCTTGTCCCACTACAAGGTGAATTGAGTATTTAAAAATCAGGAGGACATGTGACTATATCCATCTACTTTATTTTAAAATCATTACATTCATCTTTTGGTCACTTGGAATAAATATGGAAATATTCCTTTCTGTAGAAAAGCTATTTTAATTTTTCATATTGCATAAAATTAATGGACAATATTTATAGAAAATCCATAAGTAGGTAGAGCAATTAATATAGAGGTCAAGAGCAACAAATTTGAATTTGTCAAGTCTGAAAGTCCATTTGGGAACACAATGTCTTTGCCTTCATTCCAAGAGAAAATTTGACCTAAACTGACATGACACCATTTATGTTCCTCTCTTACCTAATGAATATTATTCTTTTATTTTACTACCGAAAGTTACCACATCTCTTGACTTGCCCAAATTGCGAAGTCAATCTATTATCCACTGTAGGGATCTGAGGTTTTCCTGCTAAAAGTTCTGGAAGTCTTTTACATTTCAGAGATCCAGTTTCCTAGTATGGCTTCCTGGATTGGTTCCTAACCCTGGAGCAAATGTGTTTGCTAACTCAGTCACATGTTTCCCCCTGGGACCATAGATTGAACTCAGGGCCTCCAGGCTGAGCTGAACTGTCAGCCCCTTTCTTTTACTTTTTATTTTATGAGCGTCTCTTACTAATTCACTACACTGAGCAGAGTTGGCTTGAACTTGAAATCTTTCTGCTCCCATCACATTGGTAGGCTTAGAAAAGTGTACCGCCATACCAGGGCTTACTGTTTTCAAAAAACAAGAATGAATCTCCTCAGTCTTACCCTTAACTCTCCATCAATGAGTCTACAATGGTGCCTGTGTACATACCTGTCCAGGAGCTTCCTGTACACTATGGGTCCAATATTCTGTCCAAACTTTGTGATGGAAATTCATTGTTACTGGATGATACTAAGAGGTAGAAACTTTAAGAAGTGAATAGATCGATTGTTGTTGCAGGAGTGGATTCCTGAGAAAAAAAGGATGAGTTTGTGCTAAGTTTTCTCTTCATTTTGTACTTCTCTGCCAGCTCCTGTACTGTGCTATGGAAAGGTCCTCACCAGGCTTCACAAATGTGCTCTTGAAATTCCCAGCCCCTGGGCCAGAGAGATAGCTCAGCAGAGTAAAGCGCCTGTGTAGGCAAGCATAGGCAAGCATAGGAAATGTGGTTCGATCCCAGTACCACGTGCCATACCAGTCCCAGCCCCAGAGCACACTGGGCCAGCCAGAGTCTAGGCATAGCGGTGCATTCCTGTAATCCCAGCACTGGGGAGGCTAAAAGCAGGAGGCTCATCACAACTCTGAGCTGCATAGTGAGACCCTGTAGCAACTAAATACATTTTTAAAAGAAATTTCCAGCCCCCAGACAGTTAGATAAATAAATTACTGTTCTTTACACTTTTCCCTGTTTGTGCCATTCTGCTATACCAACACAAAATGGGCTAAGCTGTTCCATGTGCCCTCTTCCTTGCCCTACACCACAGCTTCACTGCTCAGGGAACCTCTGACTCCTTGTTCCCCAAACCTTGCTGCTTGCTAATGCCTTTACAGGGGAGGGTTCTCCTTTAGACATTAATGGGACCTTCTCATTCGCTTTCCTAACTCACCACAGGAATCAGCCTCCTTGGATTGGAGACTGATTAAACACCCTGAGACACCTCACCTACTTCCCCCTGGACTACCCATGTCCTACATCCTGATTTATTTTTCATGGTCATGAGGCAACAGCTAGCAGAGAGGCAGAAATAATAATAGACAGGATTGGGAGTCAGATTTATTTCTGTTGACAGTCGCTGATCAGGATCATTCTGAGAATATCAGGCCCTGACCTCTGGTGGTCCAGGGCTTAGATGAGATGAGCAAGCAGGAAGTCCAGGGCACAAGGGCTTGTCATTTGGGGTTTCAGTTATATAATGCACATCCCAGTGACCAGCTATGCATCACAGTGACCAGTTTCTATGACACAGGAGCAACACGATCCGGAATAGGAACTATTACACGGGCAATTAAGAAACTGAAGCATACTGGCTATGGGGCGTAGGCACTTTCTGCTCTTATTTGTCACTGCCTATTGCCATTCTTGGGTCAAAATAAATTGCAACCTCAAAGACTGTCACATTACCGAGATTAGCACCCAATCTAGCTAAACGAAAACTAAACAATTCTGTGTTACTTTGTGTTGACCTAGAATAATATCAATCTTACTGGAAAAAAAAATAAAATCTCATTTTCTAGGGGTTAAGTAGGATTGCTATCCAGGAAGACATAAATTCAATGGGACACTGAAAATGGATTCTTAGGTGGTATATGATGGTACTTGTATGTAGTAATTCATTGCTTTAAATGACAAGGGAGGTGATATGATGTCATTTGTTAGTCAGAAATGATAAATGCGTCACAAGAAGGAAGTTGGTTACAATCTCAGTCCCTGGGTCCTTTACGGGCAGGAGCTTTAGCAAAGAAGATCAGCAGGAATGAGCAAGATTTCTGAGGTCCCCGCAGGCTGCTGGAGCTTTCTCTGTGGTCCGGTTCAGAGGTTCAGCTTAGGAGATAGGTGTCTGAGATCTGATCATCTTCAGCCTCCTGACTCCATTTGACAAGACCAAAACCAAAGAATCTCATTTTGTTTTTCAAAAAACTATTGAGTTTGAAAGCATCATTTTTCAGTAAGATCTGAGAAACAAAAATAAAAATAAGAACTGCCAATCGAAGTTACAAAAAGAACTACCAAGATTCCTTTAGTATTTATGCTTGCTCTGTTAAGTATTTTATAGTCTTGAAAAAGTGTAATATTATACAGGTACTGTTTCCTAAATATTTTAACAAATTTTCTTTTCTTGTGAATCTGCAAATCTATAATGAAATGTTTTCTTCCTTAGAGGGTGCCTTTGCCCATGGGATCATCTGACTGTAGTACTGAGATTCACAGGAACGTACAGCCCACAACCTGTGTACAACCTGTCTCATTGAGGCTTCTGTCTTAGCACAGCTGGTGAAACCCTTGGCAACATAAATCACAGCAACGCCAGAGTAGGTGCCCAACCCTAAAGGAACTTAGACACACTTTGAACAAGCTAGAACTTCCTGTTAGTCATAAAAAACATCTTTTTTTACATTATAGAAGAAGCTAGACAGGAAAGTTTGCTAGAGAAATAAATAATGTAGGTGTGAGGATCCCAGGCACTGGCGATGGCCATTTTTCATCTATGAGTTCAAGTGGCTGTACACTGTTAGGGCATGCATGTGCGTGTTAGTGAAAATGTCAAATGTGGTCACTTGGTTCCTCCATTCTAAGCGTCTCAGAGCTCTTTGCCAAGAAGACGGTGAAGAGCTTTAGGTGACTCCTTAAAAGTATTACAGAAAACTGAGAGAAAGAAAAAAAAAAAAGGAGAAGACAGGAATTGACTGAGAGCACACAACACAGGAGAAATAGAGTATTATTTGCTGGTGAAATTAATCGTTGTCAAAAGTCTATGAGGATTATTTAGAAATATTGTTCTCTATCTCAGTTCGGTAGTGAATGTTAAGAATAAGATCAGTGTGAATTCTTCCAAAGTACCACTGCTGCACTTAGCAGTAGAAAGGAGGGCATATGATTGTAGGGATAGTGGTGAGCTTAAGACAAAACAAATCAAGACCAACATTTAAACGGATAGTAGCAGTTCCCCAAATTTTTAAAACAGAGGAGCCACTGCTTTACCCACTTAACATAACCAGGTTTTAGTGTATGCTGTGCCCATAACTTAGAGATATTAAAGATGGAGAAACATACGAAGAAGAAATGGAAGAAAAGGCTCGAAAAATTTACCACATACGATTACAGTACCGAAGGTGCTTTTTTGAATATTACTTGTGGGTGAGCAACTCCATCCGGGATATTTCAACTTTAGAGGATCATCAAAGATTAGAAAGTCAGAAAAGTTCACCAGAGATTCCTCTGTGTCTCAGAAAGGGTGTCCGTATGGCTCTTAAAGCAATGAAAGAAAGTTGTTCTATAATTTGGGGGTGGAAGAAGCTACAACACATTACATTTGCCCTGTTTAAATTCTGAAATTCCCAGAAAAATACCATTTTCAAAGAATGGCTAAGTTTCAACACAGTGATATCTGCACACAAATAATAAAACTGCAATTAAAAATAACATCTCAGAGTACAGTAAACAGTCCATGGTAATGCAGAAAGAATGACTATGAGTAAGCAGTTCATTAACAATAAGTGCTGGTGAGGCTGCGAGGAGAAGGGGCCCCTTTCACATGTCTGCGGGAGTAGGAGTGAGTACAATGCTAAGAATCAGAACGGAGGTTCCTCTAAAAGCTAAACATAGAAATTCCATTTGACTCAGATACAGCCCTTCTAGGTATCTTCCCCCAAGAGTTGGAGATACCATGTTACAGTGATGCACACATGCCCATGCTTATAGCAGCAAAGTTTATAATAGCTAAAACTTAGCTGATATGTCTGTCAAAAGATGAATGAAGAAAACTATATCTATAGATATCTATATCCGCATCTAGATAGATACATAGCTATAGATATATATCTATATCTCAGTTATATCTATATATCCAGCTATACAGCGTCTACAGGATCTTGCTACACCAATTGTACTCATAGTGACTCATAGTGGCATTTGTGCACGATAGAGTACCATTCTGGAATAAAGAAAGAAAGACTTAAATCATTTGGATGAAGCTTGAAACCCTCACGTCAAGTGAAATAAATCAAACACAAGCTGTTTTATGACAAAGTTCCTCTTCTAAGCAAAAACCAATGTGCAAATTAATTAAAGAGTAAAATCAATGATAGAGAATAGGAAATAGGGAGCTGGATCTTTCACAGCTGGGAAGGGGACCTAGGGAAGGATGAAGGGTGCTGAGAAGGAAAGAGAAGGGCAGGCAAAAAGAATTAAGTTGCACTATGCACATGTACCAACCCACCACAAAGAATGTAGCCGTCATGTACTACAAACGTGTCCTAATAAAAATCGAAAAACATGGGCCAGCCAGATAGCTCAGCTGACTAAAGCATCTCCTTAGGCGCAGCTTAGCGGCTGGGGTTCCACGCCTTGCTCCAGAGCCAACCCTGCACCCTGGGTGCGCTGAGACAGTGACTGAGACTGGGTGTGGGGCTGCACACCTGCAATCCCAGTGCTTGGGAGACTTAAAACAGGAGGATCACTATGAGTCCGTTCTGTGCAGTGAGACCCTGCAGACCCTGTACTAAATACATTAAAAAAAACACTGAAAAACAAATACCATTTACACAAACCATGAACATCTCACTCAGCTAAATTTAATATAGAATGAAAAAGAAATGGCTTATATATCATGCAGGCTCCATCCTTTCAACTTTATTGAAAGTATATTGTTAACTTTTATTCATAAACAAGTAGTACGCAATTCAATCTTGTTTTATACAATACTGATATGCATTCATGATATGTACATATTATACATATATATATATATATATATATATATCTGATTTAGTATAGGGTCTCACTACATAGATCAGACTCTTAGTGATTCTCTTGTTTTTACCCTCCCAAGAACTGGGATTACAATTTGACCTTGGAAGATATAAAAGATTAATGTTTTGTTATACAGGTCTTGCTTTGACTTGCCCTTGATCACCCAGCAAAAAAGCTTAATTACGAGGCATGAAATGCAGAGCTAGATTGGTGAGATGAGCTGTAGGAGGCTTGAATCAATAGCCTCCAATGTTGCAAGATTCACTGATGGCCCACTGCAATTGTGGAACTTTGGACTGTGTATGTATCTGCTGCCTCTTAATTCAAAGAGAAGAATTTTTGTTTTTCTTTCCTTAGCAACATCAATAGGAAGGTGGGTCATGCCCACACACTGTGCTCTGTATAACTATTGTGAGAACAATGTGCAGTGTGTCAACTGTTTAAAAAAAACTGTTTTTTGAAAGTGTTAATGTTTAATTGTTTGACAAGTCTTATACACTGATATCTATTAATCTAAACTGATCCAATGATGAAAATATGTAACGTAACCATTGTTAAATTTTTCTTGTTTTGAAATTCTGTACTATATGCAATAAATAAATAAATAAATTTTAAAGTCCTGTCTCCCAAAAAAGAACTGGGATTACAGGCACCTGCCACCATGCCCAGTCTCAGTTCCTGCTCAGCATCCTCAGGGGCAGGGCCAGCAAGGCACACCAGGGATCAAACCCCCAGTCCCTGCCCTGCCTAAGCAGGCATTTTAGTCTTCTGATTTATATTGCTACCTCCTGACACTTGTTTTTTTAAAAAAAGGATTTTTTAATAAAGTATGAGGAGGCAGTTTTAAACTTTAAATTATTGGTTTTAAAAAATATTTGTTAATGATCTATGGAAAAGATTTTTAATAAGATCATATCACGGTTGTTGATTCTTTTAATATTTCCAATGAGATTGGACTTTTGTTCTTAAGGTCTTTGCCTACATCTTCAAGAGTTCCATCTATTCTCTCTTCCATCAGATATAATGTTTCTGCTTTAATCTTTAATCCATTTTTATTTTAGTTTAGTGCATAGTGAAAGGCTTGAGTCTAGTTTTTGTCTTTCACAAGTGGAAAACCAGTTTTACCAGCACAATTATTAAAGCAGCTATCTTATTCCATTGAATGCATTTGGGCCCTTTTGTGAAATACAAGATGTTTAAGTGTATCTGGGTTAATTGAAACCCAGAACAAACATTTAGATGGACTATCTATTGGTATTTATCCAATAATGGTGATGACATGAATCTTAAGAAAATAGTTACTTGAAAACAAGTATTATAAATATAAAACAAGAAATAATAGGTAGAAATATTTTTCAAAAAATAGCACACATTATATTAAACTTAATTCTACTTTATTTGAATTAAATATAAATGGCCAAAGCAGCATCTCTGTGAAAAGGCAGGTAGGCCTTATCAAATATAAAATTATACAACCAAATTTTAAAAGGCAACAAATTTCAAATAAAATAGAAATGGTGGCTGAAAATGAAAAAAAAAATGTATCAGACAAAAAAGCCAACACAAATCAGAGCAATTATTTATTAATTTTCATTAGGTTTGCAGGAATTTATGGCTTTAAAAAAACCCTTTAGAATGAAGCCTTTGCACCACTTAGGAGAGTATTTTCACTTGCTTTTGAGGTAAACTTAACGTCTCTTCTTTTTGTCATAGATCCTTTCACAGGACATCCATCTGTTTAGATTTATTCTCCCAATCACCTACAACACTTTCTGTGTGTAATGTAGGCATTTCAATTCTCACTGGGTAGTTTCCATTGAGCACACCCCAGCTTCACTATTGGTTGGCTTTTCCATATGCGTGACCGGAAAGAGTGGTTTTGCTATTAGTTCAAGTGGTGTAGTCACTGAGAGATATCAGGCCCTAGTTTCTGTCAAAATAATATCTGATCACAGCAGTATAAACGCTTCACATCCATGTAGCTAGATTATCATTCAAGTTCAGGGTCTAAGATCTAAGATTACTATGTGAACATATGAACGATTTTTCTTTTGCTCTTTTTTTTTCTCCAGTGTTTGAGATGGAAATTAGTCCTTGCACGTGTGAAGCACATATTCTATTTGCTAAACACTTCCTTGGCCTGGTTTAAGCAATCAGGTAAAGTTGTACTTAAGCCACTTTGAAGTTGTTCAAGAAAGTCCTCTTCCACATGCACCCCCTCCAAAATATGTTTAAATTTCCTTTAACTTACAAAGAATAAAACAAAAACGAAAAAGAAAGAAAAAAAGGGGGGGATTAAAAAGCCCATCCTGCAGAGAAACAGATGCGGAAATGAGGTTATTATCTCAAGTGCTGGGTGGTTTTTAGCCAACAACAGAAGCATCAGTATGGGATCTTGTGGAACAGATACACATGTCATCACTGTTAAGTAAAGTAATTACACATTTGGCACCAGCAGAGGCTTTTTGTAAGCCAAACTGTGGTGGCTTAAGTAGCAAATGATTACCACCACTTTGAGCGGGTCAGATCATCCATCAGTTATTAATTCCCTTGGCACAGTGCTGCATACCATGGCTGATTCTGGGCATATGAGCCAGTGGGGCTGTAGTTACACTAAACTCACTTCAGCAGTCTGGTCATTCGGAGGCACTGCAATTTAGTGTTGAGGTACGATGGCTCATAGGATCTTTTCTTCTTCTTCTTCTTCTTCTTCTTCTTCTTCTTCTTCTTCTTCTTCTTCTTCTTCTTCTTCTTCTTCTTCTTCTTCTTCTTCTTCTTCTTCCTCCTCCTCCTCCTCCTTTATTTCTTCTTCCTCTTCCTCTTCCTTCTCCTCTTCCTTTCCCTCTTTCTCCTCCTCCTCCTCCTTCTCCTCCTCCTCCATATCTTCTTCTTCCTCCTCCTCCTCTTCCTCCTCCTCTATTTCTTCTTCCTCCTCCTCTTCCTCCTCCTCTTCCTTTCCCTCTTTCTCCTCCTCCTCCTTCTCTTCCACCCTCTTCTTCCTCTTGCTCTTCCCCTCTTCGTTCTCTTTCTCCTTCTCCATCTCCTTGTCCTTCTTCTTGTTCTTCTTCTTCATCTTTTCTTCTTCCTTCTTCTTATGGTGACTATCATAGTCAAATATGTTTCTGGGGGAAGATCTTTATTAATTTGAAAAAGTATAATTCATTTCAGAAGTCCTGTTTCTTATGTGGAAATATTAAAACAATCCAAAGAACACAACATTCTCAATCAGTTGCACAAAGGGACAAAGACAGCAATCCCCATGTTATCTCATAAAATATGATTTCGTGTCTAAGATATGTATGATACCTTCAGGAAGATGCTATTCATGCTTAACCATAGCATTCAAATGAGAATCTTGTTAAATAATTAAGAATCTGGTCCATGAATCACCCACACAGACAAGTTGAGGTGTATGTGAATAAAATGGTGCAAACAGCTCTTCTTTTAATTGGTTGCTAAACCTGTGACATAATTACTTTTCTTTTTTAATTTTTATTTTTTGGTGGTAACAGCAACAGAACTCAGGGCCTTGCACTTGCCAAGCAAACACTTATTCCCCGAAGGTATCTCCCTGCCCTATAATCACTTTTCTAAGTAACACCAGCAAATCAGTTTCTACCCAAGAACTTTCCCAAAGTGAGAATGATGGTTCTATGGGCAATCATGCAAAGTAATTGATTCTTCTCTTACTGCTGTAGAGAAGTAGCTCATGGAGAATGTTTTGGGTAGGTTGGAAAGAAGTTGAATACGTATTTTGTTTTTGTAAATGCTTCTTGTGTACACCTTCTTTCTTCCTACTCTTATAAAGAATCCACTTTAGCCATTCGTGATGGTGCGTTGCTATAATCTTAGCAATGTAGAACTCAGAGACTGGACAATCCCAGTTCAAGTCTCACCTTCACAACTCAACAAGATTTTGTGTCAAAATTAAAGGTAAACATTTGTTGACTTTGTAGGAAATTACGAAGGTTCTGGTTTCAACTCCTACTACAAAAAAATAAAGATCAATTTAAAGAGGGTTACACAAGGCTGTGTCATGGGCAAAGAGATAGCAGAAAGGACTAATTAAACAATTTTAAGTAACTGCTGCCCAGAAAACACTTTAGAGTCATGAGGAATTATCTCGAGAAATACACAGTGCATTGCCTCTATGTTTATTGCAGAGCTGTTCACAATAGCTAAAATATAGAATCAGCCTAAGTTGTTCTGATATAATGTTGAGAAGGGAAGAGGGAAGAAAGGAGGAAGCGGAGAGAGCAAGGGATGTCGGAATCATACCCAGTGGAAACGGAGATCAAGGGAAGCAGGAGGGATACCCCGCACACAAGGGATGCAGTTGTGATACCCCTGGACGTGCAGAAGTGCTGGATGAATCTGACAAAGGGGTCTGTTCCAAGCTTTGGGGCCTGCTAGCTTTGTCTCCACCCGAGACAACAATCTTTCTTGCCTAGAGCGTGCCCATCTTTCACCTCAGAGGACAACCCTCCTTGCAGAGTCTGTATTTCCAGGCTTTGCTTGTCTTTCCAAAGCGCACGTTGTTTTTTCCTCCTCCTCTTCACCCTGCCTCTGCAGGTTTTCCAGATACCATCTCTCACGTACACTCTTGGGGCGTAATTCTTTGCCTTTTCTCCACCAGTGAGAGGAGTTCTCGTATATCTTTGTCTTTGGCAAAAGCATTTCATTTCAGCGTTTCCATGTTGAGTCTTATACCCTATGTTTTCTGTCCTTCGAAAGATTTTCTTTATTACTTCTACTTCACTGAAAGTGATATAAATCACTAGCTTGTTTGAATAATAAACAAATAAAATGGTGTATAATTTTTCATTCCCTTCTTAGAAACTTGAATCTTATTACTCAGGGTGCAGATCTATAATCTAATATCGTCAGCACACAGTGAGCAACCTCAGCTTTCTCAATCTGTTTGCATTTGTAATGCAATATTTCTTCAGAATTATTCTTTAAAGAGTCAAGCATGTCTGCCTCTCCACAAAGTCATGTGTGCCTTATTTCTTTAAAGATAATGCAGTAATGTGTGGCTTCATTTTTTTTAAAGATAATGAATTGTCCTACGGGTCTCTCCTAATATCCCTGATATCAGTAATGTATTTATTTCCTTTATCTTATTAAGCGACTATGGCTTGTCACAAAGTAGCTTCTGTATTATATCCATGAGGGATAAAAATTACATAAAATTTAACATCTGAAAAGACACCAAGTGGTCACCGTTCATAAACAGCTGAAAACATTCTCCCATTAATGAAGAATGAGAGAGGAATTAATAATTAATATATTTTGACGCTGTACTTTTCTAGTATGACTCTCAGAAGAAGAGAAGTAGAATCCATTATTTCTGCTTCTTTTATTTTTGCTTGGGTGTATGTTGATGGACTGCTACAGCTGTATAAGACTTAAGGATTTCTATGTGGAAATGTTCTGAATTTACAAGTGAGAAAACACTGAGATGTGATGGTTAGTTAACATTATCCAAAGAGGTATATATGACAGAGCATTTCTGTTATGGTTTGTGTCTCGATGTCCCTCTAAAGCCTCAGATGGTCATGAAGCAGCTTCTAAAGTTTGTGATTAATTGGTGATCCGATGCTGGGATTATGGGTGTGAGTGGTGCAGCTGCTCCGGTGCAGAGAGCCTGGATGCAGTATAAGAAGGAGAGCGAGGCTTGCTCTGCCACCACGGCTGCTGGCGCTGCTGCTCCTCCCTTTTTACTCGCGCTGTTTTGCTATTTGCTGCTGCCATGAACTGCTGCCCTCTGCCATGTGCCACTCTGCCTTGGAGCCAGCTGAGAATGGACTGAAACCTCCACTAACTGTGCACTCACTAAGCCTTTTCTCCTTTAAATCTGGGTGCCAAGTATTTTGTCCCAACAATGAAAGAAAAGTAATGGAAACCAAGGGAAGTGGTGTGTCTGGCTGCTGAAAGATTGTGGGAAACCCAGGGAAAGACAGATCCTAAGGAGGTCGAACAGAACCTGTGCAGACATTACTTATCTTAAAAACATAGACAGTTGCATGGAGAACTCACGAGGGCCCTAAGATCCCATCTACCTACCCACAGGCATTCCTGGAGTGTACACCAGGCTGAAAGGAATACCAGTTGGGACACCTGCTTGGGGTTTGTAAGAGCTGCCACAGAGGGAACTTAAGAAGTATTTCCATTTAAATTTTAATAGCTTATATTACTTACTTATACTCTATCATTCAAGTTATTTATAACACATTTTCTTATTAGTTTTTATTAATCTCCATTACCTAGTCTCATATGCAGTTACATGTGTTCTCATGTGCATACCTCTATATAGATGGGCGCATATGTAATATTTATTTTTAAACATATTTTTAAATGAGAAAGTGACAAAAAGGGAATACCTCTAAACACTGTGCATCTCTTTTGTAAGGGCCACTGGAAGTTTTTTTAAAATTCTCTTCCAGGAATGGTATCTCCTATGCAATTATCAACTACAGAATTGCACTACTGGTGAGAAACCAAGTCTTTCATTTTTCTGGCTTCCACCTCCTCCTGAGTAATACCAAAGCTGGCTCTACATATTGCTGGGGATCTTATTTCAAAAGCTTGCTCAGAAAAAAAAAAAAATCTAAAGTAAAGATAAACATATAAACATAGCCAATAAACTTGTCGATGTAGGACAAACCTTCTAACAAACACTGAGAACAGCATACAGGTAACTTGGAGGGTAATAAGTAACCTTATAGTCCTATGTAATAGACAGCTGCATGTAGTCATATTTCTCAGTGCACCAAGAAATCAAGCATCCTAAATTTTCCATATGATTTTTGATTTAGAATAAGGTCCAAGATATTTCGAAGTGTTGCAAATCAGCCGATATATAGCATGAATTTCAGGTCATTTCCAATCAAGCCACATCTTCAGGACAAGTCCTCTTTCTCTTGTCCCCAGCCAAAAACCACCATATAATTACTTGTATGTTCACTGGATAAGTTAGGATGAGCACAGTTATATTTCCTGTATTCCCTGGAGGTACAAATGCAATAAAATAATGCTTGTTTTAATCAGTTACGACTCGACACTTGAATCCTAGATTCCTTCAGGAAACAAGCTGAGTGGGATGGTCACTTCAAGGACTGGCTGTGTCACTTACGTGGTGACCACCCGAATCTAGCTGACTCTCCCTGGAGCCATTTTGCTCCTGTGGCCTACACGTGGCTGAGACAGAAACACTCCACTGAGGCCACGACTCCAAGCCTTATGGATACTCCTCTAAGCTTTGCTGCTTTCTGCCAAAGTCACTTCTCTGTCATCAATGTCATTGTCACCCTATTGTACTAGAAGAAGAAGGAGAACTCATTTATCTCCCAGACCTTGAAAAGAACCACTTTAATGTGTTTTGTTTGTTTGTTTGTTTGTTCTATGTGGTTCTAAACTAGGTAAGAAAAATGAAAAAAAAAAAAATTCAAAGCAAATGGTGAAACATGGAGACACCCTGTCCAGAACTAAGCCTTCATTGTTGATGTATTTATATCACCTTCCAAGTTAATAAAATATGTTGATACTTCCCAGGAGCCAGAAAATACTGCATGTACAAAGTGAACGCTCCAAACGCTCTCCCTCTTGGTTTCCCAGGGACCCTGCCCACAAACTTTCTCCCCCTTCGCTCCACACAGAATCAAACCCAAAACCACAGAACAGGTCCGCCTGAGTTGGACCTGGGAAACCAACTACAGAAACTCTCCTTTGTTAACATTAAAGGTCCCCCCACAGACCAGGAAGCCCTGCAAAATTAGCTCTCCCTCCACTGTCCCAGTTCATGATCATCCTCCCTAGAAGATACTATAAAATCCCCTGTCCCATTTTTACTCACTGCTGTCTTGGTCTGCTAGACAGCCAGTCTGTTTGATGTCCCCAGTAAATCTTCTCCTTGAGTCAGAAAGCCTGAGCTGGTCGACTGTGTGTGTTCATACCTAACACAAAGAGGCATAAACATTGCTTTGCTTTTCCGAGACCTATAAATAAATACAGAAAAACAAAACCCATCACAAGCAAGCTTGTACTTTTGGAGGGTCCTGTGGATTGAACCCAAGGCCTCATGCACACTAAACATATATTCTCCCACTTAGGCACATCCTTGGCCAAAGTTTTGTACCTTGAGAGTAATGTATACTTTTAAACTTTGGACCAAATTTGCTGGTGTGACCTTTGAAAGACAAATGACTAGTCATGTGCAGAAGGGAACATGTGATAACTTTGGCTTGAGCCAAGGACAGTGACTGGATAGCGTTGCGTCTGGTCAGCCTTGGTCCTATTTCTCTTGGTGCTTCCTGGAGTAACAGAATGCCTAGGCTTTGCTGCCGGCAGCACTGTGCATCAGACGCTTTATGGTCCACCTATTTCCTGATCAAAGGAGAAGTTCCAAAGCCATTTTCATCAGCGTTTCCAGATGCTATTCTCTTCCAAATGTCTTTTTAAGTATCTAGACACAGCAGTCTGGCTCTTCCTCTGGGTAGTGATCTCCTCCTCTGGCTACAAGAATAGTACTGTGCTCCAATGGACAGATCTTCCAAGGACATGACATTTCAAAAGAACAAAAAAAATCGTTTCATATTGAGATACGCATGGCCTAGAAACGAAAACGAGCATCAGCAAGAAGCATGACAAAGTCTTTCTGTACACAGAGAGCAGCGATAGGAAGCAGGAGGGCTTGGAGGAGGTCCCCGGGAGAGTTTCAGGCTAGGAGTACTATTGACAACTGGAGGAAATATCTCTGTCTCCATCATTATGCCGCCAGGAATGCTTGAAACTCAGCTGCACGCAGTGGGAGATGGGAGGTCTCCGAAGAGGCAGATGGAGCTCCGTGAGGAAGCTCGGAAGCAGAAGCTTCCACCCTACTTGGAACCGGCCCCCGTCCTCCTTTGTCACAGAGCCCAGGAGATTCCAAGCTTGCTTATTCCTCGCTACAATTGAAAGCCCAGAGTTCACTGCCAGGAGAGGAACTGCAAGGCTTCCTGGGGGCGCCCTTCCGATCTGGCCTCTCCAGCCCCAGAAGGGCAGCTCCACAGAGCCGTGTCAGTGTGGGTTTTGAAGTCAATGTCAAGCTGGTTCACCACTGAAGTTTTAGCTTAGTTGAAGGAAAAAAAAAATAAAAATAAAAATAAATAAATAAATAAATAAATAAACAAACAAACAGTTTCTCTCTTTCTCCTGGGTGCCTTCTGCTGGTTAAACATAGTGCATATAGTTGCCAGGAATAAGGGGAAATTATATTTCCCACCATTTCTAATCTTCTTGAGTGGAACCAATTTATTTTGTGTTGAATAGGGGTGCTCATAAGCCAAAAGGTAGCCCTGGGACTGGATTGAGATATGAAGGGAAATTGAAACACAATAAAGCCCCATGCATGATGGTTTGCACCAGATCCATAATTACCGCAGAAGATGTTCTTATGCAGACAGGTGCAGGTAATTAAGCAACACATGGACAATTTTTCAGTCCCTTAGCCCTTTCCAAGGGAGCTGGAATAAAGCCATGCTCAACACACAAGCCTTTCCAGATAGGGTCAGCAACGAAGGAGGGCTGCCCTGCTGCCGTCCAGCTCCTAAGAAGCAACCATTATTCCACTTTGCTCTTTTGGCTGAATGTGAAAATCACCTATCATGCCTTATCTGGCTAGTTACCTTCTGGCATCAGCATGGCTACAACACAAAATGGATTAGATTAATATTTAAATTAAGATTATAAGACCAATTTACATCTTCAAATTTCAAAGCTTCCTGGGATATGGGGAGCTTTGTTAAAAAAAAAAAGTATGATACAGTAATATAAGGACAAAAATAGAAATAAAAGGTGGTATTAAAATGACGATGATACCCATCTTTTATGTGCCCATCACCATACAACTGTCATTTCATTAATATCACCTAGGAATATGTAAGGCAGCTATCAGATCTATTCTATAGATAGGGAAGTTCATAAGGAAATTTCCTACGATCTCAAAGCTAGAAGAGTAGAATTGAGGGCTGAATTTCCCTCAGTGAATTCTTTTAGCTCATGTAGATAGGTAAACTGTATATCAATTAGGAAGCATGTGTCTTCAGAAAGAGATGGAATGTCAAAATAAATTAATTATTACATTTCTGTAATTGGTTTTCCAGGCTTGTCATTAACAATAGTATCCTGAAACTAGAGTTTTGAACCCATACTATTATAATCATCCTGAAAGCTTTAGAGTCCTAATGATACATTTTTTTTCACTAAAGAATATAATTGTATTATGTTGAGAGCCTGAATCTTTCTTTAGACCTCTTGTAGAAACTGTAAGATGGGTTTTAGTTAGGGACTGAAATGCCTCCATGCCGAATTTATAGTCTGTATCTCAGAATGAGACTGTAGTTTTAGACAGTACACGGAAGGTGGTAACTGAGTTAAAAACGAGGCCAATGGAGTGGGCCCTAAATCAGTCTGAATGGTGTCCTTTCAGGAACGGGAGATAAAGAGGGACGTGGGGAACTCACTTCTACAGAGAGTGGAAGGACACAGAAAAGGCACCGGACCCCTGCAAGCCCGGGAAGGAGGCTTCCAAGGGAGGCAACCCTGCCTCCACTTCCTCCTGGCTTCTAGCCCGCAGCTCTGTGTGCAAACGCATTTCTGCTGATTCAGCCAGCCGGTGTGTGGCATTTCATTGTGATTACCCTAGCAAAATGCCACAGTGCTTCACACACATGTTTATGAAATTCAAAACTACGTGAACTCCTACTAGAGCTGATAAATGAAACAAAGATTACTATAAAGAACCTTAATTATAAAAATGATCCTAATTAGCCAATCTGCAAATCCTATTTCCCACTTACTAGAACCAATTTCTTTTTTGTCACATCTTTTTTTAAAAGAGAATATGAAATAATAATAAACATTAGAAATGATACAGAATTTCACTAAGTAAAATGACATGAATCTGACAATGTTTGTCATATTATATAGTGTTGCCTTCACATTAGTCATCTAGGTCACCAGATATATGCATACAAATTGGAAAAAAGCATTGTAAGACATTTAAAAGAAGAGAAAAAAAATCATTGATCATTAGCTGCTCTTATTTATTTATTTAATTAATTAATTAATTTATTTATTTATCTGGTCCAAGGTCTCACTAGATAGCTCAGTCTCATAGTGATCTTCCTGTTTTCAGCCTCCCCAGTTCTGAGATTACAGGCGTGTGCCACCACGCCCATCCTTGGGCTCAAGCACACCTGGGGTGGCCATGAGGTGCTGTGGATTGAACCCTGGTCCCTGTGCTTGCCTAAGCAGGCATTCAGTCTGCTGAGCTATCTCGCTAGCCCTGCTCCTTTCAGTAGCCCAGCAGAAATCAGCAGTACGATTACTCATGCCATACTTCAAACATGCATGGCTATATCTCTTTCCTCCCTTTCTCTCCTTCTCCTGTCCTCCTCCTCATCTCGGATTTCCTTGTCTTTGAACAGACAGCTTGCCTTTCACAGCATTTACTGCCCTCTTCAGATTTTCTTTATCCTTTCATGTTAAAACACTAGCAAAACAACACAATGTTTACACATGCAGGTCAGATTTACTTTACTTAAGAGTATGCTCACTAGTTTCATCTACTTACCTATAAAAGCCTCATATTTATCTCTTTTATAGCTTAGTAATATTACATTGTGTAAAAATATCACATGTTCTTTATCCATTTCTCAGTAGGTGGGCATTTTGGATGTTTCCAAGATTTAACTATGACAAATTGTGCTGGTAGAACACGGGCACACGTACATCGCCATGACCTGATGTTTTCAGTTCGTTTGGAAAAACACCAAGAAGGGGAACAGCCGGGTCGCATGGGTCCTCCAGTCCTAGCTTTTGTCCATTCTAATACAGATGGAACAACCAAGTACCACCAATGATTATTTTAAATGCATGTGCTGATTAGAACATTTTTATTGCTGTATAGTACTTGTTTCTCCAAAGAAATATGAAATAAAAGAATAAGACAGAAAATAAGAAACAAATAGCCAAATCAGGGCTCTAGTATGTCTCTGTCAGGACTTGTAGATAATTTTAAACATAGAGTAAGCCCCTGTTAACCTTAGTTTCTCCACATCTGAGGTAAGGGAGTGGGATAGGATGAGTCCCGATTTCCCACCAACTAGTATTCATATATAAAATTCGATCAAAGAGCATGAGGGAAAATAGGGTTCTGGATGAAAGAAATATCAACACTTTGTCTAAAAAAAAATTATTCATAAGTATCTATGTCAGGACTTCAGTCTTAAAAAATATGAAATTATTAAATCAACAATATTGACCATGTGTCCATTCATTTAATTAAAACATAGAAGAGTGCAATGTCTTTTAGGGAGCAAAATAAGTGATCTTTCCTAGGGAACAGTGTCTTAGTTTTGAAGGCATTTACAGTGGAGCAGGATACAAAGCACCAGTAAGCACCTTTCTTCTAGGGAAACTTTGCTAATGGAACGGCAATCACTTACTCATTTGTTCTTTTACTAAATGTACAAAATACTGATCAGATAGTGAGCCATCTATTGCATGCCAGAAATAAATTAGTGAGCAGAAGTAAAATGAAAGGACCCTGCAGAAATACTTATGCAGAAAAGAGTCATCAAATTAACCCCCAAACAAAAGCAAAATCACTCCCAGATAACATACCGGAGTATACAGGAAGATGCAACGGGAGGCAGAGTGTAGGGAGTTAAGGAAACGCTTCCCTAGGAAGCAGTTATTGAGTTACCTTAAGCAGAATCTGAAAGGAGTCCAAAGATATTACTGTGGTACTGTGTGGCTTCTATGCTCCCTTCTTTCTGATCAACAGAACCTTGATCCTTGTCTCTGTTTGGGGCATCAGTGTTTGCACTGACATAACCAAGGGTCAGACTTGGTTCCAACTAGGACAGCTTGTATGACACCTAGGGCCAGGAGAAGTCAACAGAACACTGCAAGTGACTTCTTAGGAAAGGTTACTTTCCTAGTGTAACTGCTGTACTTTTCTCTGTGTCACTTACTTTCATTTCCTTCCGGAAGTGGTGATGCAATATTTGGAGATATAATGGCTTTCCTATGCCATAAAGAGCAAAGTCACATGGCATGTGGGGCCTGTCTACATTAAAGAATGTCTTGACTGAGCTCCTAATAATAGAAATTTAAGCATTTTTCTTAGCAAGACTACAAAGAGTTAGAACGCAAAGATGTATTTAAACTATATGTCCATAAATATAAATATATATTTAAACATAATGTATATATATATATATATATATATATATATATATATATATATATGACTTACACTTAGTAGTCAGCTCCGCAGAAGCTCTGCTCAAGTTTCCATCGTGGATTCACCGGGCTCTGCACAGTGTATCTTATGTTGATGGATGTTTTTGACTGGACCACGGTGCTGGACCTGGAGCTCTGTGGCTTCACTAGTGTGTTTTTCACCTATCAAGTCTCTGCTGTCTTTCTGATGAGCTGCTTGTCAGTTCAGCTTAGCCTTGCAATCAGGGAATTTAGAGATCACTAAAACAGTAACCATGAGCATCGAACGACATTCTGTAAAAACTAAGTCAAATAGATTAAAAGCTCAGTAAGTGAGAGCTGCTAAAAGTTTTAAGCAAGACATTACTAAAAACTTAGAAGAAATAATGTAGAATCCAAGCAGCATTTGGCATTTAAGTTGCCATATATATATATATATATATATATATATATATATTTATGCTCTTCATTGCTTCAATTGAAACAAAAACTAAAAGTTATGGGAAATTCTACATAAATCTGACTTGTGTTACAAATACTAGAAGCTTCAAACAGCTGACTGATATTCAGAGGAAGAGCTTATATAAAGTGTCCTTGCCTCAATTTTACAGTTTTTATAGATTTATAGATTATAATTTTATGTTATCATTATTGTCCATTGTTTTATATCTCAAGTGTCAACTAACTCCTGATTCCAGCGAAGTAAGTTATTGACTGAGCATCACTGACATAGCATTATTATTATTTTTCATGTATTTAGTACAGGGTCTACAGAGTCTCACCACACAGATCAGACTCATAGCGATCCTCCTGTTTTCAGCCTCCCAAGTGCTGAGATTACAGGCATGCACCATGATACAAAGTCTCAGTCGCTGGCTCAGTGTACCCTGGAGGTGGGACCAGAATGGCAGACCGGGATCGAACACTGTCTCTGTGTATGCCTAAGGAGATGCTTTAATCTGCTGACCTATCTGGCTAGCCCTTCACTATTATTGTAATGGGTATATTAGATTATTATTTAAAACTTGTCATTGGGAGGTTAAAACTTTCAATTTTTTAAATAATAAACATATTACAACTTTAGAAATGATACAGAATTTCACTAAGCAAAATGATGGAATTCAATGATAGCTGTCATTTTGCATATTGTTGTCTTCAAATTAGTTGTTTAGATTGCCAGGTATAAGCATGCAAAATTGATCAAAAAGAATTGAAAGGAAGAGAGAAAGGAAACTTAAGCATTAACTCTCCTTTCACTAGACCAACAGTAATCAGCAGTACAGTTCCAAGCTATCTTGTGCCTGTACATGTATCTTTCTCTTTCTTTCTTTCTTTCTTTCTTTCTTTCTTTCTTTCTTTCTTTCTTTCTTTCTTTCTTTCTTTTTCTTTCTTTCTTTCTTTCTTTCTTTCCTTCCTTCCTTCTTTCCTTTCCTTTTCTTTGTTTCTTTTCTTCTTTTCCTTATCTCAGTTGTTTCTTTCCTTTAAAAAGTTGTTTTCTGTTTTTTGTTTTGTCTTTCATAGTAACCATTGTACCTTTCAGATTTTATTCACTTGTTAATATTCTTACTCTAGGGAGACAACATGATGTTCATGCATGTAAGTGTTATTTATTTCACTTATGAGCATAGTCTCTAGTCGCAGCCACTTACCTATAAAAGCCTTGAGTTAACCTTTCCTTATAGCTGAGTAACATCCCTTTGTATAAAATACTACAACTTTTTTATTCATTCCTCAGCGAATGGGCATTTGGATTCCCTCCAAGATTTAGCTGTGCTATATTGTGCTGCTATAAATACGGGTACACATATATTTCTTCCAATGGTGTGACTCCATTTCTGGATAAATACTCAGAAGGGGAATAGCTGGTAGAATGGGATCTCTAGTCCTAGTTCTTTGAAGAATCTCCACAGTGATTTCCACGGAGGTTTTTCCAGTCTGCGCTCCCACCACTGTGAAGAATGGCTTCCTTTTCCCCACACAACCCTTCTATCATTTCTTATCAGTTGACTTGACACCAGTCCAAAAGGGCAAGTAAATGTATGAAAAAATGTCCAACAGCACTAGTCATTTGAGAAATCCAAATTAAAAACTCTTTGAAGACTCACACTTTTGATATAGTCAGTGACTAAATCTAAATTAACGACAGTTTCTAGGAACATACAACATGACTTAAGTAGCAAAAGTGGCTTTGGGGATAAATAGGAAAACGGAGTTCGTGGCTAATCAAGGTCCCAGTTAGGAAAGAGATAAAAATTATGAACAGTGACATCTAACACACACACACACACACACACACACACACACACACACACAGAAGCCTGGCATATGCTTGACAGGGAAGAAATTAGATGACAAAATGAGGAAAAATAATGGCATGAGGAGTGGCCAGTGCAGGGTGCCTTGGACGGGGGAGACAGGTGTTGCCCATAGAGATCTGAACAGCACCCTGTTGCCTGCCACGTACCATGGCAGGTGACTATGGCAGTGGTGTCCGCTGCAGAGGAAACTCAAAGTACTTGGTCAGCAGGAGACAGATGCCAGGAGGTCAGGTGTGTGATGAAATCGTCTGTGTGGACACAGAGTCCAGGCAGGAAGTTAGCAAGGGTTTAGGTACAATGATCGCCACCGAACCAGAGAGCTAGACTATCCTGGATGGCAGCAATGGGAGAAAGTGGCATTGTGTGTGTGTGTGTGTGTGTGTGTGTGTGTGTGTGTGTGTTTTTAATCTTTTGGAGACAGGGTCTCGTTATGCAGTTGAGGCTGGCCTTGAGCTCACTTTTGTAGCCCAGGCTGGTCTCGAACTTGCACCAATCCTCCTGCCTCAGCCTCCCGAGTGCTGGGATTACAGGCGTGAGCCACCACGTCCGGCTGGCATTGTGTGTTTAAATGGCAGGATTTCTAAGTGAGTAGAATTTCTTCTGCAAGTACAGAAGTCGCGCTCTAGCCACTGTCTTCAAGCCCGTGTGCAGTAGCCCTGGCTGGAAAAACAGTGGGTTCAAACAATGCACTGGAGGAAAACTTTGGAGAAGGGAGGGGATGAAAACTGCCTCCTGTATGCTAATGTTGGCTGATTTCTAGGGAAGATGGCCAGCTCCATATTTGGTGACTACAAAATGATCCTTCTGGGAAAATGAGATTCATTGCTAATGATCTGGGGCTTGGAGCAGGCGTCTTCTCTGGCTGTCCCAGGAGGGAGAGGAGAGTACAAATCAGGAAAGTCTCAACATAGCCTTAAACCAGTTATTAGCTGCTAGGTATTATCACTTCTGACATGGACATAGATACTGAAATATGACCCGCTTGATGTTACTGTTTACAGTAGTATGTGTTCAGTGGAAATAGAGAAATACTTCTTCTACATTTAAAGGAGTAAACTTCTCTGAGGCATGGGCATTTGCCTCAACATCTGTTTGTCAGTTATGAGGTCAAAATCATGCTGAAGACTAACAAAAGATCTCTCAGGAGGAAAGCTTCTGGAGAGACGAGATCAACAAAATAGATTCCCAGTTTGGTATGAAATCATCGCTTCTATTACATGCGTTAAATAAATAATGAGACAGTGACATAAAACTCAATGTTTTGTTTTGTGACAAATCAGTTGAAATGGGGCCCACCAAAAAGCTCAGTGGATTAAAGTGCTTGCAAGTAGGCACAGGGGCCCTGGAGGGTCTTAATCTTCAGGCCTGCAGGGCTGGCCCTATCCCAGGTGGCCTGCTGAGACAGCAACTGAAACTGGGCGTGGTGGCGCAAGCTCATAAGCCCAGCTCTTGTAGTGAGACCCTGAACACCCTATACACCCTTCCCTAAAATACAAAAATAAATAAATAAATAAATAAATAAATAAATAAAACAAAAATTGAAATGAATTCCCATCTAAGACATTTTTAAAGATATTGGTATAGTTATATTTCTTCTTGACTTTTTAGGATGGTTAGCATCCATAGTCTATGAGATCTGGGTTCCTTCCTAGCTCCTGCCCTCAGAGCTTGCCCAGAGCCTTGTCTGGAACATTCCATAGCATTCATTAAGTGAATGAATTTAGGAATGTATACAAAGGGTGTAGCTTGAGACAAGGACAAGAGTTTCAATAAATCCCGCTCCTTAAAATTTCATTCATAATAAGGTTTTGTACGTGCTTTAAAAATACATTTCAACAAGTAAACATGAAACTATCATCATCTGTAGTGTCTGACACATAGTCAAAGAATATATTAGATTTATCACATCTACCATTTCAAAATTGTTTGTCACTATCTTTTCAACCAAATTTTCTGTTCCATGATCATGAAAATTAAAAAAGTAAATATAAATTCTGCTCAGGAAATAATGTGGTTTTATTTTCTCATCATTCTGAGAAAGGGTAAACAATAGCTTTTTTAAAGAAAAAAAATGCATTTGAAAAATGCCATTTAATGTTTTCATCTCTGCATAAACAATTGAATCTATTCATCTACAGTTCATTTCTTTCCATTACCTGTGCTATAATAGTTTAAAAACTATTTAGCTGACACAGTTCAAATAAAAATATTTTTCTTTTTTCAGTGACACTTAAATTAATTCATCATGAAGAGATACATATATTTATATTTACATTTGCATTTGCCCAAATCAAATGTGAAATAAAGAACTGTGGCTATATTACAAAAATCTATGAATAGTTAAAAGGGGAGGAGACACTCAGGGGTGCAATAAAGTATTTTATTTTTCCAACAAATATCTTCAGTCTGTTTATAATCACTCAAACATTTTTTTTTTTTTACAGCACACTCAATTATGTATACAGTCCCACTCAGCACCATTTTTAGGTTATGCATATACACCTGCAATACTTTTACCATACATGGCAAGGACAATCTGCACTAGTTGTATTTTCTTTACTAGTGCACATCATATAAGAAAAGTGAAGCCCATTATATCTAAGTAACTAACTGAAAGTGTTGGGTTCTGAATTTAAATCATTCCAACTTTATGTCTTTCACAGCTAGGCTAAAGTAAGCTATGGCCAATCCTAGACAATATGCTGAAAATTAAGTAAATATTGAGATGAAAGGGAATATTTCCTATCCATAGAAAAGCTTTCCTTTCTATAGAGAGATGAGAGTACAGACGCTGCCTTTAAATTATATTTCATAATGTTGTAATTAATTATGAAATTTTACAGTTTGGAAGCAGCTGGCATTAGCTATTATTATTGGGATGCTGCGCTTCATGCATTCAGCTCTCTCCATAATTCTGGTCAAGGGGAACCAAATAAAATTTCCCCATACAACTGATAATAAACTTAAACGGAGCCCAGCCCAAACCCCACCGCTGGGAGCTGAGCCTGCGCACCCGCTGCGGGTAAGCCCCTGCGCCCCTCTGCCCCGCCTCTGCGTTCCCGCGACTAACTTCCTGTCC
>PVJA010016055.1:0-44204 GCA_004027025.1 Myocastor coypus
TGCACTATTTGGCTATATTACATGACAACCCAGTACAAATGGAAAGGAAATAAAGCAAAAGATAATTTCAAGAAATGGACTGAGAATGACCAACAAATTGACTCTTCTCTTTCCACTCCCTGGGAAACTTTAAAGGAATGATCTTTTCACTTGTATTTCTCTTACAACATAAGTTTTAAAGTTCAAGAGGGTCAGCCAGATAGCTCAATGGACTAAGTGCCTGCTTAGGCAGCCTGAGGGACTGGGGTTCGATCCCCTGCGCCACATGCCCTACTGGCCTCAACCCAGGGAGCACTGGGCTGGCCGCCAAGACCAGACATGGTGGTGCACACTTGTAATCCCAGTGCTTAGGAGCTGAAACAGGAAGATCATTATGAGTCCAAGCTGTGTAGTGAGACCCTGTACCAGATAAATAAAAATAAAGTTCAAGGGAAACATGAGACAAGTGTGTCATTCCTCCTTGGGGAACAGATTCAGAGGACATTAGTAATTATTTGGAAGTAGGCCAGGGGCCATTAAAGGTAGGAATGAGTGTACTCTTTTTTTCAATAAGTAGCAAATTTTCTGTGTCTTAAATGTTTACTTGTTTATTTATTTTACGGTACTTAGGATTGCACCTAAGGGCTCCTGAAAGCTAGGCAAGTATTCTTTTGCCACACAATATCCTCAGCCTTTTCATTTTTATTTTGAGATACCATCTTGCTACATTGCCCGGGTTGCCCTGAAACATGTGATCCTCTTGCCTCAGCCTCACTAATAGCCGGGATTATGGGTATGTGCCACTACCCTGAGCCTTTAAAATGTTAATATGCATTACGATGCTTGGAACAGGAAGCGTATGGAATAGCATTTGCTTTATTTATCTATAGGCCTTTTCACAGAACAAGAATGCCTTGAACAGCAATTTCTTAACTTCAGTATGCAAATGAAAAGAAGACTGTCTTCATTTTCTGTATTATTTGAATCACATCTTAATTATTTTCTCACTCCACTCCACATTTAGTTGTATTGGATAAGATATACAGCTGATGATGTACACACTCACACTTGCACAGCAAATTAGTGTTTCGAAAGCATTTTCTCAGGGGGCCCACACACCTCATATGAAATCCAGAGGAAGATCCTGCATACTAGGAGTGCGACACTCTTAAGGAAAGCACAGCTCAGGCTTTGTCTATATTTAACTGAAAAGGGAGACTGAGGTAGGAAAATATAGCTCGGTGGTCTATGTCCCGCTGCTTTGTGATTAGACATCTAGATTTTTACACATGGATTAACTTGTTTAGTATACTATTTTATAAGAGAGAGACCATTTTTGATCTTTGGTAATGTTTTTGCCTTTTCCCAATAACACTACCATAAAATGAAATACGTGAGGTTGAGAAGTGTGAAAATTATCGTGGAAAGCTTAAAAGTGTTATGTCTTTTAATTCTAACTTTTTAAAATTATTCTTAAAATTTAAGCTAATTTTAAAGAGTACAAACAAAAATAAATGGCAAAAACAAGGACAGAAAGAGCAAAATACAACAATACATATGGTATGGATTTTCTTTTTTTATATTCCCTATTTTTATCATCAAATCTGTTGCTCAGATTGACAGACATAGGTTTGCAAGATTGGACAAATAATTGACCATTAACACTTGTTTTCAATAAGCCTTGATAATTTTTGGAAGTTTTTACTTTATTATTTTAAAATTTTATTTGAAAGAGTATAATAATAATTTATAAGACATTAGAAATGTTACACACTTAGAAGAACAAGATGAGAGTTGTTCAACTGTGTATTGCATATTGCTGTCTTTGATGTAGTTGTTCAGATTGCAGATATTAGCATACAGAGTTAGTTCAAGTGAAAATTATAAGCATTAACAGCTATTTTCAAAAACTGATGAAAATTAACAATACAGTAATCTCTGATATCCTATACATATATATTGGTATGATTTTTTCCCTTTCCTTTTTTTCTTATCTTTCTTCTTTTCCTCCTCTTCATTGTTTATTCCTTATATTCAGTTTCTTTCCATTTTACTATATCTATTATACCTTTCAGATTTTATTTACTCTTTCATGTCCTTACACTAGGAAGAGACAATATGATGTTCATGCATGTGGGTCTGACTTATTGCACTTATAAGTATAGCTTCTAGTTACATTCAGTTACCCATAAAGGTCTCAAGTTTGGTTTTCTTTACGGCTAAGTCTTACTTCATTGTATAAAAATGTCACACCTTCTTCATCCCTTCCTTCATCCCATCCTTCTTCTTTTTCATTGTTTTCAAGATTTGTCTATGACAAGTTGTGCTGCTATAAGCCTGGTTGCACATATATCCCTGTGGTATGATGTTTTTATTTCGTAATTCTAACTTTAAATGGATAATTATAGTCTAGAAACATTGATATAAAAAGTGCCAAAAATTTTAAAATCCTGAAAACATAACACAGTAATTTGAAAGGGATGGAATAAATAGCATATCCCATTTACAGTAGCACAAATAAATAGATAGGTTATAACTTAAGGGTTAGTAATAGACTTGAGGATACATCGAGTTCCACATGTAATGAACCTCCACAAAACAACTGCATCCCTTTGTGTGGGAAACCATGGTGCTAATGGCTTCTGTCTAGATGTACTCCCAAACCTGCATGCAGTGAACAGGGCCTTTTCAGAGCTGGTTGGATCTAGAAGGGGCAGTGCTGGTATGAAGGGTGAGTGATTACTAATTGAGTTCACTGTTTGATTTGGCTTGGTCCTGACTAGGATTAAGGTATGACTGTTACACTTGCCCTAGGGCAGGTAGCCTGCATAAATTATAAGGGACAGAGTACTAATGTGTTTTCCCTTGCCTGCATGTCATGTACTGTTTCTCTTCTGTGTTGTCCTGTGACATGCCACCCTGCCTTGGAGCCAGCTGATTATGAACTGGCACCTCTACAAGCTGTGAGCCAAATAAACCTTTCCTCCATTAACTTAGGTTGTTGGGTATTTTGTCTCAGCAATAACAAAAGCAGCTAAGACACCATGGAAGACATAACCATCAACATTCACATGTGGCTCTTGGTAAAATTGTCCAGTACCAGAACTGATGTATATGTTGCAAAGCAGCCAAACACATTTTTTATTTACTACTTCAGCCATTTCCCCATTTGTCACGATTCAGATTTTTCGTCTTATACACATCACTGTGTAATGATAAACTTTATGAAAGATTACTGAAAAATTTGTCAATAATCTCCAGCCATTGGGGGCCCGGTGGGCTGGCTCAGTGGTGTAAAGAGCCTGCTTGGGAAAGCTTGGGTGGCTTCAGGAACCGCGATTCAATCCCCGGCACCACATGCTGCGCCAGCCCTGCCCTCGGGGCGGGCTGAGCCGGCCATAAAAATGAGTGAATAAACAAACAAAGATTCTGAAACAAGAAACAAAAAAAAATTAAAAAATATCGCCAGCCACAATTTGTAACTATGTCAGCATAGATTTTTTATTTATCTTTTTGAGGTAGGCTTCCCCAGTCTAGTCTAGGCTGGCCTTGAACTCGCTATGTAGCCTAGGCTAGCCTTAAACTCATGTTGATCCTCCTGTTTTAGCCTGAGTGCTAGGATTACAGGTGTGGACCACCATACCTAGCTTCAGTTTTGATTTTCTGAAGCTTCACTCTGGCAGAAAAAAATAAGGTTCCACTGCCATAGCTTATTTTTCTACATTTCATGTATATACATATAAATAGCTACAGTAAGAAGTATTTCTATGAGGCTATCCCTTAACTGGACACTTCAGTATGTATTTTCTGTCTTTTTTTTTTTTTTTTTGGTGGTGTCAGGGGTCAAACTCAGGACCTTAAACTCAGGACCTTAAGCTTGCCAAGCAAGCACTTATTCCACTGAACTATCTCCCCAGCCCTCACTATGAATTTTCATGGCTAGTGTATATGACAGTTATAACCCCTCAGTGATTATATAACTTTTAGGAAGTCTGTTAAACCCTGCTTCAGGGCTTCAGTTTTTTTTTTTTAATTTCCAGGGATGTGCTGAGAATTAATTGTGCTTATCTGATAAACACTGTGAAGTTTACTGTTCCTCTACATCAAATATTATGATAGGCATCAGAGTTTCAAACTTCCAGAAGAAGCTCTTTTCCCTTGAAGAGTTCAGAATTTTATAGAAAAAAATCATATGGAGACTGAATCCCAAGTAAGTAATACTACTATTCTCATGTTGTAGTCAGTAATTAACTACAGTGGACTTAGCCTTTAGGTTTGCAGATGCCCAATGGATAGTGAAAAGCAGGATAAAACTTAACATCTTTGCCTTCATTTTATGTATCTCCTTTATTACCTTCCAGCTTTGGGTCAAATCCCTGCTGAACTCTGTCCATGGCATGTTAATCACTTTAAGGAATGTCTATGTGGCAGACTCATTAGCTCTAAGTTTACCTAGCCTATCTCATCCCCCTTTAATACTGAAAACATCATGATAAGAGTACCAAAGTAATTTTCAAGATTTGCAGGAAAATTTAATTGCTAGGTTTTACATGGTCGACTTTTAGACCCCTTGTAGTTATGGCTCAAAGTCTCCAGTCATCCTTCTGAACCTGCAGCCATCTAGGACTCCAGGTAAAGCAGGCCCTTGCAGACTACACCATGACAAGGTTATCTCCCCAAGTGGGAACAATTACTCCATGACTACTGACTCTAAAGTCAGGAATTATCTCATAGTGGGAACCAAACTGCCCTCTAAGCAGTGGTAGCTCTCCTAGCACGTCACAAAACTAGGCCTAAGATGCTAATCAACTAGACCATAACTTGACTAGGGTTGCATATGCAGCTATGTAAACACCCAATCTTTTTTTTTTTAATTTTAGGGATGGGTCTACAGCGAACAGGGTGCTTAGGTTCTCACTAATAGGTCTGACTTGCAGTGATCTACCTGTTTACAGCCTCCCATTGTTCTTGTCACTCTCTGAAGTAGTTCGCATAATCTGCTTTCATGAGTGTCTTTGAGATGCCTGATCAAGGGTAGGAGAAATGCAGCTGCTTGGTACCACCAGATGGAATGCTAGGGTCATAAAAACACTACAGTGTGTGCACTTCCTCCACGTTCACTGAATCTGGTGCTGGAAAACTTGTATCTGCTTCCTAAAGTTAAAGTGCTAATAAAAGGCAAGCTTTTTGAATCAGTTCAGGATATTGAGGCCCCAATGTCCACCAAACAGTTAAAGACACTGGCAAGAAAGGACTTCCTGAACTACTTGAGAAAGGAGCAAATATGCATATTTTTAAATGAGGGGAGTATTTTGAACAGAATTACTGACAATGTATCTTTTACTATAACAAAACCTTAAAAATTTAAAAGCTTTTGATCAACCTCATAAACCCCACAGCTTCTCTGCCAGTCCTTCAGAGGAAGATTTGGAGCCTCTCTGTGTTTGTAAATATGACTGCAATTAAAATTCATTTCCTGACCCTTCAGCAGGTCTTCTTGCCTGGCACTATAGGACGGTGGCCACTCCTGGTCTGTTGCATCTTCACAAGCCAGGTTCTTTGCCTCCGAGTTCCAGTACAGAACTGAATATACAGCAGTGTCATTTAATAAGCATATGCTACACTGGCCCTGAAAAATGTCAATTTTAGTTCTGCTTCTGCTTTCATTTAGTTGTACAACCTGATAAAGGCTAGTTGATATGAGGCTCAGTTTATCAATCTGTAAAGAAAGAGGATTGAATGAAATCATACTTAAGGTTAGTTACAGCTTTAGGAGCCTTTGATTGAAACACATGCTTTAGACTTTCAAAGTCAGAATATAACATTGGAATACAATATTGTGTCTCCTAGCTATATTTCTTAAGGGATGAGATTGTATCTGTGGCAAACCCTGTTTGCTAACCACCTAAGAAGTACTGCCCTTCTTCGTTCCCTTCCTCACAGAATTTGTCAGGTCTAGGGCAGCAATATACTCAAGGAAGGTGTGCTTTCATTCAGCCACAAGGATGCATTGAGATTGCAGAAGTCAGATGTGTTCATCCCATTTACTATTGCTAGTGACTGGTTTAAGTAATAGCATGTGAATCAATTTTGACCAGAGATTTTGTCTGCAGTTTTCTAGAAAATGTGTTGACATCTGAGTAAAAGAAAAACATAGCAGGGCAAAATGTCAGTGAAGAACAACTCCATTTCTTGCCTTTGGATGTGTATTATGTCTCATTTGCTAGATGGAGCAGACCTGGAGGCAGAGACATACCAGGGGTGTTGATAACATTATTACAGCATTCCCAGAACTATGTTCAAATATTTTTAGGTGAGGAACTGAAAAAAAAAAGAAGAAGGAAAATCTGAGCTTTTTAAGCCATTCAAATCAGCCAGCTAAAATACTTAAGCCAGTTCCGGGAGATAGTTCAGTACAATAAGCACTTGTCTGGCAAGTGCAGGGTCCTAAGTTCAATCCCTCATACCACAATAAATAAATAAATAAATAAATAAATAAATAAATAAATATATATTTAAGACAAAAACTCAATTATGGTCCTTGGAAATGTTTACTAACCCATCCACAACTTTGTGAGAAAGCAACTTTACTTCAGAACAATAAAAGAAGTGATACAGGGAGAGAGAAGTTTCTTAACATCTTCCATTTCTTCCTCTGCAAAACAGGCTCCAAAGTATATCTACCTCCCTGGGATGCCAAGAGCATTGTAAGGATGCATGAATATTGACTATTTTATTCTACATTAGAAGATCTGTACATCAGACAATGCAATGTGTCCGTTAAATCCTATTCTTTTGTGTTTCATCCTGGGAACACAAGAAGACCATTATTTCTCAGCTTCCCATATACTTAGGCTACAATCATGTGGTTGAGTTCTGGGTTGTGGGAAAAATGGTGAAGTCTGCCTGAGGCCTGGTTCTTATTACAGTCCCATGTGACCCTGCTGGTTGGTGTCATCTTACTGCTCTATTTGAATATTCAGGCCAAGCCGCAACACGCATAAAAGCAAGTCTTTGTATTGGCCACTAGATGGACATTGAGTAGTTTCATTTTATTAAAAGATTTAATAAGATTTGTTTAAATTTACAAGGATCTCTGTTTGATTCATTTGCTGGTTTCCAATGTTAATTAATCATTAAGAAAGATAAAAATCTGTATTAAAAAATATGAGGACATTAAGATATCAAGTAAATTTTGAAAAATTCCTGGGAAAATATTTTTCAGGGTGGCAAAGCACTTATTCTTTGTAGAGCCTCTGTGGCTTTCTTAGCACATGGAAGTGGTACTATTTATGCCTAAGTAACTTACTGAAGGGAATGCCTACAAAGAAAGATGTGAACAAGGAAAACATGTATCCTACCAGTGTTAACATGTTTCTCCTTTGTGTGGGTCCTACCATGTTTATAAGCAGGCACAGTAACGGACGTATCATTTTTATCCATCTAAGTTAAAACAAACTATGAAAATAATTTCTATATCAGTAACATCAAAGATAAAGAATTCTAACATTTTAAAAAGAGTTCTAGCTGTGCACTTACAATTCTTAGTGTGAATATGCAATGTAGAATACTGACTTGATATGGGAAATAATCTTTAGATTTGAGCTTGATAAAAAATAATATACATGCTGACCTATCGTCCAGGACAGCCGAGCTGCACGAGCGACTTCCTCTTCCATATGCACTAACCAACCAACTGAGCTCCCCAGCTCTGCAGAGCAACAAGGGAGTGACCTTCTGTGCCACACTGCCCAAACAACCAACTGACCTCCCTACCTTCCAGCACCCCCGAGCCACACAGGAGCAACTTCCCTTACCAAACAGCCAGACAGACCGACCTCCACTTTCTCTGGACCCATCCTTCTCAGAATTACACGAAAGGTATTGCATCAAGCTCTACACCAAAGGTCAGAGGACAGTGCTCTACACAATGACAGCAAGAAGGAGCAAAATGCAATCTCAGGATCTGAGCTCACAACCCTAAAATGCAGGAGACACTAACATAGAAGAAAATGGGAAACACACAGCTGAAATATCTGTAATAGCATCTGAAGTAATGAAACAACTGCAGAAAAGTATAGAGGAAATCAAATCAGAAATAATCTCTGAACCCTAAAAAGAAACCTCTGAATTAACAGCATCTGAAGTAAAGAAACAACTGCAAATAGGTATAGAGGAAATCAAATCATAAATAATCTCTGAAGTAAAAAAAGTAATCTCTGAATTAATAGTATGTGAAGAGACAACTACGGAATGGCACAGACGAAATCAGATCAGAAATAATTTCTGAAGTAAAAAAAGAAAGGGTAACCATAATGAAAGAGTTAATAACTGCTTCTGAAGAAAACGTCGATAAAAAACTGGAGATTTTAAAAACTTTGGACTCCTTGAATGAGCAATATAGGAAAGAAATAGATCACCTGAAGCAGACTCAAGGAGATACACAAGGACGTAAATCCTTAGCAACAAGCTGGCAATGCCGTACGAATGAAAGTGAAGACAGATTTTCAGATCTTGAAGACACTATTGCAGCCAGTGAAAAGGTAAGAAAGGATCTCTTAAAAACAATTAGGATGCAGGAAAAATCATTCAACATTTACAAGATGATGCAAAGATGAACAATGTGAGATTAATTGGCAACAGTGATAACAGAGTTGATAAAATGATATTAAAATAAAATGGGCAATAATAT
Source organism: Myocastor coypus (assembly GCA_004027025.1). NCBI lineage: Eukaryota > Metazoa > Chordata > Mammalia > Rodentia > Myocastoridae > Myocastor > Myocastor coypus. The sequence goes on from PVJA010016055.1 coordinate 8,672, forward strand.
TAGCAGAAAACTTCCCAAATATGTGGAAACAATATGGCAGTCAAGCATCTGAAGCATATAAAACTCCAAAAAACTTCAACCCAATTAAAAGCAAAACCAGATATATAATAGTCAAGATTCCAGAAATCCAGCACAAGAATAACATATTAAAGCCACTAGAGAAAACACACAGATCACATTTAAAGGAAAATTCATCAGAATAATGGCAGATTTCTCTTCCCAAACCATGAAGTCAAGAAGAGCACGGAGCAGAGTTGTTCAAGGACAGAGTTGTTCATGAGGACAAACTTCAGCCCAGACTGCTACAGACAGCAAAGCTCTTTTTCCATTTTGATAAAGTAAAATAACTCCATGACAATCAACAACTAAAGAACTTCATGATGATAAAGCCAACCCTACGCAGACTACCAAAAGATATTCTAGAGAGGGACCAAGATGATCAGAACTTCACAAAGGAGAATGGAAAGAAGTGACTCAACAGGGCAAATAATTAAACACAGGGGATAAGGGAATAACCAAGAACAGGCAAATAACATAGCAAGCATAAATCAATACATTTTAATTATAACCATCAATGTAAGCGATCTCAGTTCACCAATTAAAAGAAATAGACAGTGGATTAGGAAGGAAAGCCCAACAATATGCTGTATACAAGAAACAGACTTAACCCATAAAGAAATTCATAGGCTGAAAGTCAAAGTATGAAAAACAATATTACTTGCTCTGGCACCACTCAACTTCAAACCAAGAATGATCAAACAAGATAAAGAAGTCAACTTCATACTGGTTAGAGGAAAACTTCAAGAGAAAGAGATAGCACTCATGAATATGTATGCACTCAACACAGGAGGACCCTGCTATATAAGACAAACGTTAATGGACATGAAAACTCCAATATCCAGTACAACGATCATAATAGGAGACCTTTACACCCCCTTACCCCAAAAAGATAGGTCAAGCAGATAAAAAGTTCGCAAAGAAATAACAGAACTGAATCAGTACTTGGAACAAATGGACTTAGTGGACATATACAGAGTGTTCCACACAGCTACTTCTGAAAGCATTTTTTTCAGCTGTTCATGGGATATTTTCTAAAATAAACCACATACTCGTCCATAGGTCATGCTTACGTATATGGAAGAACACAAATTATCCCATGCATATAATGTGACAACAGCACAATGAAATTGGAAATAAATGACAAAAGAAACCACAAGAACCCCATAAAAGCATGGAAATTAAATATCACCTTCCTCAGCAACCAATGAGTTACAGACAAAATTAAATAAGAAATTAAACAATATCTACACTTAACTGAAAATTCAAACACAAATTATTGGAATTTATGGAATGCAGTGAAAGCAGTTCTTCACGGGAAGTTTTTACCTCTGAACTCACATATTGGGCGCACCGAACAAGAATAGATAGATACTCTAATTCTACACCTTGATCATCTAGAAAAGGAAGGGCAAACCAAACCCAAGCCCAAAGACAAGGTGAAATTATAAAGACCAGAGCCAAAAATTAATTCAATTGAGATGAAGAAAACAATTCAAAGAATTAACGAATCAAAAAGCTGGTTCTCAGAACCTGGATCAACTTGACTTAGTGGACACACACAGAGTGCCCAAACGCTCTATAATACACATTTTTCTCAGCTGCACATGGGACATTTTCTAAAATAGACTACATATTAATCCATAGGTCATGCTTAAGCATATGCAAGAAAATAGAAATTATCCCATGCATACTATCTGACCACAATGTAATGAAATTGGAAATAAATGACAAAAGAAATGACAAGAACCCCAGAAATGCATGGAAATTAAACAGCACCCTTCTCAGCAACCAGTGGGTTACAGATGAAATTGAACAAGAAATTAAACAATATCTACAATTTAATGAAAATTCAAACACAACTTATTGGAATTTATGGGATGCAATGAAAGCAGTTCTTAGAGAGAAATTTATAGCCCTGAACTCACATATTAAGAAGACAGAATGGGAACAAATAAATATTCTAAGGCAACACCTAAACTGAATAGAAATGGAAGAGGAAACGAAATCCAAAGCCAAACAAAGAATTAATGAATCAAAAATCTGGTTCTTTGAATGATTCAATAAAATGGGTAAGTCCCTAGCTAACCTCATCAAAAAGAGGAAAGGACTCAAATTCAAGCAATAAAGAAGTAGAAGGGTGAAATCACTGCAGACCCAACAGAGATTCAGAGGATCATAAATAGCTATTTTGAGAATCTTTACTCTCACAGAATTGAAGACACAGAAGACACAGACAGATTTCTAGAAAAGTATGAATTACCAAAACTGAATCAAGAAGATAGAAGAACTCTCAACAACCCAATAACAGCGAATGAAATACAAAACGTAATAAAAACCTACCGACAAAGAAAAGTCCAGGACCTGATGAATTCACACCTTTAAGAAAATTGAAAAGGAAGCAATCCTTCCAAAATCTTTCCTAGAAGCAAGTATTACACTGATACTAAAACCAGAAAGAGACACAACTAAAAAAGAGAACTACAGGCCAATTTCTCTCATGAACATAGATGCAAAAATTCTCAATAAAATCCTTGCCACTAGAATACAACAAATCATCAAGAAGATCATACACCATGACAAGGTAGGATTCATTCCAAGAATGCAAGGATGGTTCAATATATGCAACTCTATAAACGTGATACACTATATCAATGCAGCGGTTCGCAACCTGTGGGTCGCAACCCCAGGGTGGGTTGAACGACCAAAACATAGGGGTCAACTAAAGCCATCAGAAAATGTTATTTATTTGGAATTACAGTTTTGAAGTAGCCACCAAAATTATTTTTTGGTTTGGGGTCACCACAACATGAAGAACTGTGTTGTGGAGTCACAGCATTAGAAGAGCCAAAGCCAAAAATCACATGATCATCTCAATTGGTGCAGCAAAGGATTTTGACAAAGTCCAACATTCATTCATGTTCGAAGTACTGCAGAAAATAGGAATAGAGTGACACTACCTCAATCTGATAAAAGCCATCTATGATAATCCAACAGCTAACATACTTCTCAATGGGGAAAAACTGAAGCCTTTTACTCTGAAATCTGGTACAAGACAAGGATGTCCTCTATCACCACTCCTATCCAATATAGTTCTGGAATCATTAGCTACAGCCATTAGACAAGAGATAGAAATAAAAGGAATAAAAAGGGTAAAGAAGAAGTTAAATTATCATTATTTGCAAGTGGCATGATAATTTATTTGGAAGACCACAAAAACTCCACCAACAACCCATTAGAATTAATACACAAATTCAGTAGCACAGTAGGTTAGAAAGTCAACACACAAAAGTCAATGGCATTCCTCTATGCAGATAACAAACACATTGAGGGAGAAATTAGAGAAATAATACCTTTCACAATAGCACCGAAGAAAATGAAATACTTAGGAATTAACCTAACTAAAGAAGGGAGCTTTTCAATGAAAACTACAGTACTCTGAAAAAAGAGATTCTAGAAGATTTCAGAAAATGGAAAGATATTCCCTGCTCCTGGATAGGAAGAACCAACATTGTGAAGATGGCCATACTTTCTAAATTATTATATAGATTTAATTCAATTCCTATCAAAATACCATCAACATACCTCACAGACCTGGAGAAATCATTCCTAAAATTTACTTGGAACCAAAAAACACCCAGAATTGCAAAGACAATCCTGGGCAACAAAGGTAAGGCAGGAGGCATTACAATTCCTGATCTAAAATTATGCTACAGAGCTACCATGATAAAATCAGCATGGTACTGGCAAGAAAAAAAGACTTGAGGATCAGTGGAATAGATTAGAAGATGCAGAAGTAAATACAAACACACTCAGCCACCTTATTTTTGACAAAGGGGCCAAACATGTTTACTGGAAGAAAGACAGCCTCTTTAACAAATGGTGCTGGAAAAACTGGCTCTCCTCATGTTGAAAACTAAAATGACCCAGGTCTATCACCATGCACTAAACTAAAATCAAAACGGATTAAAGATCTAAATATTAAAAGAGAAACCCTAAATCTCCTGGAGGAGAAAGTTGGAGGGAATCTTAAAGACATTGGGGTAGGCAAAGAGTTCATGGACAGGAATCAAAATGCACGTTTAACACGCGAAATAATCAACAAAGGGGAACTCCTCTGGCTGAAAAGTTTTTCATGTCAAAAGAAATTACCAACAGAGTGAAGACAACCCACAAATTTCGAAAAAATTTTAACTAATAAATATTCAGACGAAGGTCTTCTATCTAGAATTTATAAAGAACTAAGAACCATTAGGGTCCCAAAATTCAAAGATCCAATCCAGAAATGGGCACCTGAGATGAACACACACTTCTCAGAGAAAAGAAATTCAAGAAACCTATAAATACATGGAGAAATGCTCCACATCACCAGCCATTCCCGAAATGCAAATCAAAACAACACTTAGATACCTTCTCACCCCAGAAAGAATGGCTACTATAAAGAAATCAACCAACAACAAATGCTGGAGAGGTCGTGGAGAAAAAGGAACCGTTCTCCACTGCTGGTGGGAATGCAGACTGGTGCAACCTTTATGGAAAGCAGTGTGACGATACCTTAAAAAAATAGAGCTGGAAATCCCATTTAATCCAGCTAACCCCCCTACTGGGAATTTTTCCAGAAGAACTGAAAACATCATATCATAGTGATATCTGTGAACCTATGTTTATACCAGCACAATTTGTGATAGCTAAATCTAGGAAACAACTAAAATGCCCATCATCTGAAGATGGGTTGAAAAAGATATGGTATTTTCATAAAATGGAATATTATTCAGCTATAAGGAATGATAAACTAGAAGACTTCATATATAAATGGATGTATCTTGAATGTATACTCATAAGTGAAATAAACCAGACCTACATATGCAAATATTGTATAGTCTCCCTAGTTTAAGGACTCAAAAGAAGAAATAAATTAATAAATAAATTTTGGGCGGCACCAGGAATCATTCTCAGGACCTTGCATTTTCTGCAGTCTCAACCCGTATAATTTTACTTATTTATTTATTTTAGAAGAGTGACTTAAATACAAAATGCAATTGGAAGAGTTAATAATTAATGTTTATCGATAGTGTTAAGGTTTAATTGTTTGATCAGTCTTACATACCTATGTCTGTTGATCTATACTGATTTGATGATGAAAATATGTAATGCAACCATTGTTAAATTTTTCTTGTTTTGAAATTCTGTAGTATATGTACGCTTGCCCCTGTGTTTTTTTCTTTTTTTTTCTGCTGTTTTTACACTTAAAAATATAATAAAAATAAATAAAAAATCTGGTTCTTTGAAAAATTAAATAAAATCAATAAGCCCCTAGCTAACCTTATGAAAAAGAGGAAAGAAAAAACTGAAATTCAAGCAATAAGAAATGAAAAGGGCAAAATTACTACAGACTCGGAGGAGATTCACAAGGTCATTCATGCTACTTTGAGAATTTTTATGCTTACGAAATGAAGACACAGAGGAAATGGTCAGATTCCTAGAAAGGTACAAATTTACCAAAACTGAATCAATAAGATACAAGAATGTTCAACAACACAATAAGAGCCAATGAAACCCAAAATGTAATAAAAAACGTACCAACAAAGAAAAGTTCAAGTCCTGACAGATTCACTACTGAATTCTAAAAAGAAATTTACAGAAGATAAAATTACAGTACTCCCCAAGCTTTTCAATGAAATAAAAAAGGAAACAATCCTCCCAGAATAATTCCTGGAAGCAAGTATTATATTGATACCTAAATGAGAGAAGGATGCAACCAAAAAAGGAAACTACAGACCAAGCTCTCTCATGAACATTGATGCAAATTCTTCAATAAAATCCTTGCAAATAGAATACAGCAAATCATTAAGAAGATTACATATAATGATCAGGTCAGATTCATCCCAGGGATGCAAGGATGGTTCAATATATGCAAATCTATAAACATAATCCACTATATCAATAGGGTCAAATAAAAAACCACGTGATCATCTCAATTGATGCAGAAAAAGCTTTTAAGAAAAGTCCAGCCCTCATTCATATTCAAAGTCTTACGACAAATTGGAATAAATGGCCTCTACCTCAGTCTTATAAAAGCCATCTATGACAATCCAACAGCTAACATAGTTCTAAATGGGAAAAACTGAAGTCGTTTGCTCTCAGATCTGGTACAAGACAAGGATGTCCTTTATCACCACTCATATTCAATATAGTTCTGGAGTCATTAGCTACCATGATTAGACAAGAGACACAAAAGGAATAAGAATAGGTAACAAAGAAGTTAAACTATCACTATTTGCAGATGACATGATAGTCTACTTGAGGGACCCAGAAAACTCCACCAAGAATCTATGTGCAAAATTCAGTAGCATAGTAGTGTAGAAATTCGACATTTAAAAGTAAGTAACATTCTTCTACAGATAACAAACACACTGAGAGAGAAATTAGAGAAACAATACCTTTTATGATAACACTGAAAAACATGAAATAGTAAGGAATTAATTTATTTTTTAAAATAATTTATTTTATTTTATTTATTTTCTTTCTTGTTTCAGAACCTTTATTTGTTTATTCACTCATTTTTATGGCTGGCTCAGCACACCCCGAGGGCAGGGTTGGTGCAGCATGTGGTGCGGTCCCTGAAGCCACCCAAGCTTTTCCAAGCAGGCACTTTAGATCACTGAGCCAACCTGCCAGGCCCCGGTAAGGGATTAATTTAAATAAAGAAGTAAAAGTTCTTTTCAATAAAAACTACAGTACTTTGAAAAAAGTGATCATTGAGGCTTTCAAAAATTGGGAATCCTGCTCCTGGATAGGAAAAACCAACATTGTGAAGATGGCCATACTTCCTAAATTGTTAGACAGGTTTAAAGCTATCCCTACCAAAATACCAATAACATACCTCACAGGTCTGGAAAAGTCTTTCCTAAAGTTTATTTGGAACCACAAAAGACCTAGAATAGCAAAGACAATCCTGGGAATCAAAGATAAGGCAGGAGGCATTTCAATTTCTGACCTAAAATTATACTGGAAAGCCACAGTGATAAAATCACCATGAATGAGCGAAAAGTAGACCTGAGGATCAATGGAACAGATTAGAAGGTGCAGAAGCAAATGAAAACACACCCAGCTACCTTGTCTTTGACAAAAGCACCAAACATGTTTATTGGAAGAAAGATAGCCTCTTTCTTTTTGATTCTGGAAAAACTGACAAAAACTAAAACTAGAACTAAGGCTATCACTATTCCCTGAACTAAATTCCAAATGGATTAAAGATATAACCATTAAAACAGACACACTAAATCTACTGGAAGAGAAAGGAGAATGAAATCTTGAAGACATTGGGGCAGGCAAACAGTTCATGGACAAAAATCAAAATGCATTGTAACAGTTGAAAGAATCTACAACTGGGAACTTCTCTTGCTGAGAAGTTTTTGTATGGAAAAAAAAATTACCAACAGAGTGAAAAGGCAAACCATAAATTTTGAAAGAATTTTAACTGATAAGTATTCAGACAAAGGTCTTCTATCTAGAATTTATACAGAAGTAAAAAACATTAGGGTCCCAAAATTCAAAGGCCCAATCCAGAAAATGGGCATCTGAGATGAATACACATTTCTCAGAGGAAGAAATACAACAAGCCTGTATTTCATGCATTGCATGTAAATACATGCAAAACTGCTCCCAATTGATGGTCATCTGTGAAAAGCAGTTAAAAAAAAAAACACTTAGATACCATCTCACCACTGAATGAATGACTTTCATGAAGAAATCAACCAATAACAAATAGTGCAGAGGCTTTGGGGAAAAAGGAACCCTTCTCCACTGCTGGTAGGAATGCAGACTGGTGCAACCATTATGGAAATCAGTTTGGAGACTCTTTAAAAAACTAGAACTGGAAATCCCACTCAATCCAGCTATCCCCCTACTGGAAATTTTCCCAGAAGAACCAAAAACATCATATTATAATGATATCTGTGCACCTATGTTCATAGCAGCACAATTTGTGATAGCCAAATCCTGGAAATAACCAAAATGCCCGTCACATGAAGAATAGTTGAAAAAGACATGGCGTTTTTATAAAGTAGAATATTATTCAGCTATAAAGAGTAATAAACCAGAAGACTTCATATATGAGTAGATGTATCTTGAAGATATACTCATAAATGAAATGAACCAGACCTACATGTGTAAATATTGTATAGTATCCCTAGTGTAAGAACACAAAAGAAGATAAGTAAAAGAAAAGGCAAAACACAGCTGAATGGAAATCAAGTACTTAAGAATTAAACTATGAAGAGATGGCAAGCAGAAAAGTTTGGAAATTTACCAGTGGAAAATCCATACACTATATACATAGGATGAATTAGACAATGGTTTTAAGAATCTGGAACAGGTTTTTGCCACTCAGAGTAGCAATGTGTAAGACTATAATTATGCTTGGAATGCTTGTCATTCTGGTCTTCTAAATGTGTGCTGCTTCTAATGTAATTTCAATTATTGCTGTAGTCTCTCTGAAGTAAATGTTTGTTTTAAAAGAAAATAAAAAAGGGTAATTAGACAGAAAACCAGATAAGGAAAAAATGCCATAGGATTGACCTGTTATAATTTTGTATATGCTTAGATTTCTAATTTTCTGAGTAAATAGTATAACAACTTTTTTTTTTGTCTTTTTGAGACAGGGTCTCGCTATGCAGTTCAGGCTAGCCTTGAGCTCACTTTTGTAGCCCAAGCTGGTCTCGAACTCGCACCGATCCTCCTGCCTCAGCCTCCCGAGTGCTGGGATTACAGGCGTGAGCCACCACGCCCGGCAGTATAACAACTTTTTTAAAAACCACATTCTATAGGATATATTAGAATGTCAATGATTTCTGGAAAATACTAGTTCCATGTTAAGTGTAAGGCATTTAATATTTAGAAAGAGATGATAAGCTTAGGTACCTATGTTATAGAGTAATAGTATCACTAAGCTTCTCTTCTGGAGGGTTAAGAATGTAAGTTTATAGACCAAAAACTAGAGAAAAAGAAGGGCTACAAGGTTAGCCAATATTTTGGCTCTAGCCCTTTAAAGTCAGCGAGAACTCAGCCCATAAGAGTACCTGTACTGTAACATCCTATAACTCAGTGATATCTCAAATTTTCTGTTCAAGGACATTATGTGGCCACAGAGGAAAGGGTTCAATGAGGTATCATGTACCTAAGGAGAGTCACCTAGAAAGAAAACCTTCTCTCAGACTTTCACAGAGAGCAAAGTGGTCAAGCAATGTCTGTGGCTCATCCAGCTGGCTGACACTGACAAAAGTTCTACAAAATGGTTTCAAGGTAAATTCTGAGGGGATTTGACTGACCTTGTCAGACACGAAAATTACATGTTTTATTAGATAGGTCTTGCTTTAACTTGGATTTAACCCCCCAGCAGAAAAGTTTAATCTTGAGGCATAAGAAGTAAAGCCAGATTAGCATGCTAAACTGTGACAGACTCAAGTCAACAGCTTCTGACATTGCCAATTCTGCCAATAACCCACTACTGCTGTAAAATATTGCTCTATGTGTACAACTACTTTCTTGTAGTTTAATGAGAAGAAATATTTGTACCAATAGTGTTCAGAAAAGATATCATGTCTGCATCTTGTACTCTGAACAACTACTGGGAAGACAACATTATGCATTCTATCAATTATTGTGGTTGTCCTACTAACATTTTGAAACTGTCTCAATGTTATTTTTATTAAAAGTAATAAAAATAAAAATAAAATAACAAAAATTAAAGCTCTTTTGCTACAGTTCATGCTACTACTAAAAGAAAAATAATAGTCATGCTTATTTGAATATTGATTTTATATTTCACTTGAAATACTACTTAACTGTAAAGTGATTAATTATAATATTATAATATCAACTTTGAACATATTAACTTAATGTGTCAACCTTACCAGAAAATTTAGAATTCCTCTTTAGTAATGCACTGTGCTTAATAACTTTTAGGTATATACACTAATATAAAGTGATATCTTACAGGAAAGAATACAGTGACTGTATTCTTATTTAAGATAAGACTGTTAAAATTCTTCAAAGAAAATTGATGGGAAACTACACACCTTGCCCCTTGGGGGTAGAAGGTGTTTGTTATCTCTCTTATGAGGACCACCTTAGTAGAAATTTTTAAATGCATGACAGAAGCTCATTGATCAAGTAATTTTTCTAACTTGATTTCACCTCAAGAGTTTCATATAAAGGTGAGGTGTTTTTTTTTTTTGTTTTTTTGTTTTTTTTGACACATCGAGGGACAGAAAACTCATTCCCCTGTTTGCAATCTTTTCCCACTTGGGGTCTCAGCATCTATTTGGGACCCTCTGTATCCAGCCCACTGCAAGGGAATAGACAACATGTGGAGAAGCTCACAGGGAACACTAGGAGCCAGGCTTGGGGTCATGCACCCATTTCGACTGCACTTTGTTGGCCTGACAGAGTAACATGGACCCAACTCATACAATACAGAACTATGCCATACAGCTTTCCAGCACCCCTAGGAGGGAAATAAGCTCCCAGATTGTAGTGCATTGGCAGTGTCTATTATAAAACACTCTCCTCCCAGGGAGCTAAAGTGTTTCTTGACACAATATCTACTTAACAGGGCCCAGCTTAACATTGGGTCCTACTGATTTAATTCAATTTTGCACTCACCTGAGGGCCCCATAGACAGGCATGCCCTTCAGTCCACTTACTTCTGAGTTAGTCAAGTTGCTCTTACACATCTGTTTTCAGAGCCCATCATGACTGCTTTATTTCATAGCTCTAGTATCTCTACAGCTTGGAAACTGGGGATAAAGACATCGCCACCATGTCCAGCCAAATTAAAGTACATATTCTCAAATAAAAGGAAAAAAATGACAAAAAGAGACTTATTTTGACATAGAGTGGTAAAATGCAGGGGGATCATTATAATCACTCTGAATATTTGGGTTAAAGTTGTACAAAGTTCTTTGTATTACATTTGTAAATATTCTACATTTGAATTAAATGAAAATTAAAAGTTATAAAGGTATAAGCATGCTTTCAGAAAGGCATTATGAAAAGTATAGACCAAAGACCTTGAAAAAAGAATTCAAGGGAAACTCTGAATGCAGAGGAAACTTTATGAGTACAATAAATAATATTTTCACGGTGAGATATAAGAGAAAATGCATGAAACAGGATCAGGGTGGCATATCAAGGATACATTCCAAAAATTAGAAAGGTGTCATGGAAATAAAAGAAATGACAAGAGATTTTGAGAAAAGAGTAAAAGTTTAAACTAAGGTAAATCCTATGGAATTTGACATGTTAATAAATTTTCCCTCAAGTTGGAAGGCAGAGAAATGGATATGTAAGTTTGCAAAATATTGCTTTCCATGGAACATTTTTAGTATGTGTTCCAGAAACAAAATGGAACAGACAATTAAGATAGATGAGACCTGGAACCTAGAAAACATGGAAATTGTGCCAGAAAAAGGCCAAGAAACACTAGAAAAATATATCTACTGCTTTCTTCCCTGTCAAATTCTTGGAGGAGGAGTCATCCGTCTTTATCTGCTGACACACAAACCAGCCCTGGGTGCCTTCTTCTCAGCATCTCTCAATTGGGTTGACAGGAAGAGAGTCCTAATATTCTTTTCTCTCAGTTTACAACACAAGATGTGAGCTCAAGAGCTCAAGGCTCTGCCCTCCTGGCCTAAGAGGCTGAGGTTGACACAGAGAAAGAGAAGAAAAAAGGAGTAGCAGAGAGTTCAATTTATTTTCACTATGTTCCTCATCCTGTGTGTCTTTGAGCTGCTCTCTTGCAGTAGATGATACATGCTTCCACAGAGGATGAAAGATCTGGGTATGGAGACCTGATTCATATAGGCTAATGGGACATTAGGCAATGTGAAACAAGGATAAATTTAAACCATATCTGGTTTGGGGGCTGGCCCACTCTGGCTACTGGGACCCTTGCTGCTAACAAATGAACTGATGTAGACTAACTACTTGGAGGATGAGTGGCCAGATGGTGCAGAGATCATACAGGCCATGTGGAAGTATTTCAGTTGGTGCTTCGTAGAGCAACAGCTCTGCAGTGCCCTGCCAGATAACTGCAGATACATAGTGATTCCGCGTGGGACAAGAAGTATCACTCAGTTGAAGCCAACTAATAGCCCACTAATGGCTGGAAGATGATCATTTTCAGCCACTGAATTTCAGGATGGCTACTGACATGCAGCATTGGGGATAACTGATTTCATTCCTGTCACATACGTGCCCTGTGCAAATCAACATTCTATTGGTTACTAAAATAAAACAAGTGTTTTATTCCCTCTCTCTGTCACTCCCATTCTTCCTTCTTTGTTTCGTTCTCTTGCCATTTACAATTAAAACAAATCCTAACCAAAGTCATACGTTTTTTTTTTTTTCTTGCATCATCGACTTGGCCATTGTTATGGTTTATGTAGTCATTGAGCGGGGACTTGTACAGGTTGAGACTTGACTCATGAGTCACTGGGATTATGTATTTTAGTACTGATGGGATTATCGGTCTGAGTAGGGCTGGGACTATGGGTGATGTCTAGGGCTGATAGCCTAAGGCAGAGAGCCTGATAGGAATATAAAGAGAGACAGACTAGAGCTCTTGCTCTCTGCTCCCCTGGTTGGTCGGTTGACTCTGTTGAGATTGTTGCTGTTCTGCCGCCATGAACTGGATGCTCTCTGCCCTGTTCCAGTCAGCCTTGGGCCAGCCGAATATGGACTGATACCTCCAGTAACTGTGAGCTAAATAAACCTTTCCTTCCTTCATTTTCGGTGTCCGGTATTTGTCCCAGCAATGAGTGAAGAGTAACTAAAGACAGCCATCCATTCACCAGTTAGGCTTACTCTGTGATTTGGAACACGTACTGAATCCCAAGCTCCCCCTTTCTACTTCGGCATTGTCATTACACATCTAAGATTCATCCTTGAAAATTGCCCAAAATCCTTCTCCCTTTTCTCCATGCCCACACCTGCCAGATTGGACCTGTTCCTATGTCCTTTGCCAAAGCCTCTTCCTCTTGGCTCTTCTCTAGGCTGGCAGCTTGAGGAAGGGATTTGCCACGTTCCTAATTGCTTGACCTACTGCCATCACTCTTCACTTATCTGTGCAGACTTCCTCCTGCAAATGAGAGTGCTAGCTCCTTGCCAAATGCCAACAGTCAGATTCCAGCCTACATCTCCATCCGCTCTGGGCTGCTCTGCTTTCTCTTACCCTTTTGCTTTCTCCTCTGCTAAGATACAGGTAGACGTCTCTAGGAAGGCAGGCAATGTCTCTGAACTCTCATATTCAGATAAAAAATAGTATATAGAAGAAGGAGACAGTAATTTTTAAAATGATAAATCATGGGCAAGTTTTGTCTGCTCCTGGAGGAAAAACATGGACAAATCAGTGTACAGGGACTTGTGTGTTTACTGTCTTTGGGGCTACAGACAGTGAAATTTGTTCTCTACAGTTTTAACTAGATAACACTATGACTATATTCCCTTAGATTTGTCCATCTCTAGGCACCATTGCCTGATATACAACTGCAAGTCTCCATATTTTTGGGTCACAGGGATTTTTTGACAGCTGGAGCCAATTATGTGTGCATATCGCAAGCAAGATGTGCTGGAGAGTTAGTCTCCAAAGTCTTCTTTAATTTCTTAAGTTTATTGGTACATTTTAGATATACATAATGATCACATTCATCATAGGGAATTTATGCCTGTACATGATATATCCTGGTTGCTCTTTTATCCCCAACATCCCTTAGTCTCCTTTTTACCCTTCTTCCCCTCCTTCACTCTTACCCCTGTAGAGTCCTCATTCAATGAGGAGTCAGAGTTGATGTATAAGTAGCCCAGCTCCCTCACTCCTCCAACTGGGTATTTCTGAGGAGTTCGTTTCCCATTGACTCTCTGAGGTCTGCAATAGGACTTGTCTCCAGTTGTCCATAGTGGTAACTTCCTTCAAAACATAATCTTTACTATTTTCCTCTGTTTCACCCCGACATAAATTACGAGACCTTGAAATTTTGTCTCAAACTCTGTATGTAGGAAAATCCAATGATCTTAGCTTACTCTTAGAATGCCTTATATAGTAGTTACTGGATCTTAGAAAGTGGTTTCAACAATTTAGAAGGAAAAGCAGCATAATAATGATACTGAGAACCAGAAACATGGATAGTATACAGATTACTATTACTCTGCCCAGTTCTCCCTCTGAGAGCAGCAACTGAACCAAAGATCAATATGAGGGCAAATTTTATCATACCCTAATTCATTTGTAATATGGCTAACTACCACATTATACTCAATATTCATAGAACAATCTGTTGTGAAACTTTAGCTTGAGTCCTCTATGGGGTCACAATGGCCTGGTATAGTTGTTTATCTAAGAGTAAAGTATAGTGTAAAAAGGATAATCAAGGGTGCTCCAATAAGTATGTTGTGATATGTATGAAATACTGTCTTTTGGGTTGTAGGCTAAAGCAAGGAGTTTAAATAGGTTAGTTCTATTGCCAAAAGCCTTGAGACTTCATTATTTTTTTGGAATTAGTATAGAAGTAGAGATTACATCCAAATCTTATACAGAAACTTTGTATGGTCCAGAAAATTATGAATCTTTACTTGTGCTGTGAGTCTTCACTTGTGTTCACTCTATCTTTTAAAATAGTGAGCAATACAGCATTTGAATGGATTGGAGAAAGGCTGCCATATGAATCTATGGCCTATTCTTCTAATAAAAAGTGGAAAAATTCTCAATAGTTTGGAATGATGAACTCAAGAAGAAAAAAGTAGCAAACTTGGCATCGGGGCGGCAATGCTAACTATTTGAATAAAGCTCCCTTTGCTTGCAGCCTGTAGTGCAAGGATTCTGAGATTCTTCAAGCATGAAAGGAAGGATGGGGAATCAAATTCTCTCTACTTATTAGGCAACATCTTAGAACTATTCAAAATTGGCTTTGGCTCTGCTTTATGAAATTTCACCATTGTTGAGCAGCAGTTTACCAAATCCACAGCATTCAAATGGCAGTCCTTTGACTGTAAGAAAATGACAGAATATACAAACATAAGGATTTCTATTCTCCCTCTAGGTTCACAAATAGAACCACACTGCCCAGCTTTTCCATGGAGGTATATATTAGAAGCACCTCAGTCCAGGAAGATGAGATTTATTTGTATAATATACAATTCTAAACCTAAAATACCTATGAGAGAAGGCTCATTTCTGTACAGAACCTCACTTGATGATGTGAGGAAGTTTCTCCAGTGAGCTTTTACTGGGCAGGGCTCTCTTTGAGACGTCTTCCCAGCTCTGGTTAAATTGATCTGCCTTTCTTTACTGGGCAGAGATAAGAGAATGAGGATTGCTTCTCTAAGCAATCCTTCCTTTCCCCTCTGCACTCACACACAGTCCTTGTGTTTTCAAAACTCCCCAAAATATCACTGTGATATACAGTATCACTTCCTTCATATCAACACATGCATAAAATTCGACACTCAACGCTTGCTCTTCATCACCAGCACTCTATTTGTTCCCCTCCCTTGAATCTGAATAACAGTGCCACCAGACTTCACAGTCTTTAGAGCAAAATCAATGTAGCAAACAAAGGGTGTCCTGATTCAAATTATACCAATGTCAGATGCTGATGTGTGTAAATAATTAATTGTGTTTTCACTGGTGAGTCCAGTTTGATCTTTCATTGCTTGGTGACCCCTGGGGTCTGTGGCTCCCAGAGATACAGGAACATTTAGAAAGATTTTTTTAATGACCATCTCATCACTAATTTATAGATTACTGTGGAGTCAGGTGCACATACTCAGAGGCTCATCTATCACTCTTGGCAGTGAATAGGGCAGAGATGAGGGAAGGAGGCACAGTTGTCGTGGTGCCACAGAAGGGATGCTTTTCAAGAGTACAAACATATCAAGGTGAAGAATGTCCTTCTCCCCTAGCTGGACAAACTAAAAGGATACAATTTCACTGATATGTGTGATCACTAAAATTCTTTTTTCTTCTCTTCTGTGTATTCTAAGTGAAAAATTTTTTTTTGTTTTTTTGAGACAGGGTCTCGCTATGCAGTTGAGGCTGGTCCTGCACTCACTTCTGTAGCCCAGGCTGGTCTCGAACTCACACCAATCCTCCTGCCTCAGCCTCCCAAGTGTTGGGATTATAGGCGTGAGCCACCACGCCCGGCTTCTAAGTGAAATTTTTAACAGAATGACTGTATTAGTTTCACACTGGTAGCAAAGCGGCATTGGTTGAATGGGAGTGGGCTGATTGCTTTTTTTCTATGCATTTGGCACAGGGTCTCACTGCGCAGCTCCCACTCATATTGATCTCCCTGTGTTCAGCCTCCCCAGCACAGGAATTACAGGTGTGTGCCACCACACCTGGATTTTGTGGCTGGCTCAGTGCACCTAGGGGTAGAGTCCACATGACTTGTGGTACCAGGGTTCGAAGCCCGGTCTCTGTACTTGTCTAAGCAGGTGCTCAGTCTGCTGAGCCATCTCGCTACCCCGTAGGTTGCTTTCTTTACAGAAAAAAAAATGATGTGAGCTAAAAATGACCTTGAAAGATGAGGAAGATATTGGGGCTTAATCACAGATTTGATAACACATGTGCTGTCTTCCGCATGCCAGAAATGATTGTGCAGCTTGTTTCCTTGCGATTGTCTAAACTGTGTTATGACAGAAGCATGGCTTGAGATGCGATAGAAAGAAGTAAGAAGTGCCAACACGGAGAAGGCCGATCACTGCGCAGCTGTAAGGAGCGCAGCAACAGCTTCAGCATGTGTATCACATTCTTGAGTTTTATGCGATTTCCAGTCCAGTGTAAGTTGCTTTCTCAAAATGTTCTCAAGAATTCCATTTCCATCACAGCCAAGAGTGCAATTGCAGCCTGTGAGCCCTTGGCTACATCTCTCCCAACTTGTACACAAAGCGGGGAAAGATGGGCTGTGGAAATAAACCCTACAACCAGCAGAAGCTGGAGCAAGTGCTTGTGGGATAAAGAAACCTCTGAGCATATTCATAAGGAGTGTTTCTTTATGGAACTTTTCTATGTCACAGTGACACCACCGAGGCTCTGCCACATTCTGAAACTGTTGCTATGGCAAAGCATCTTGTGCTATTGACCGGAGAGCACATTGTAGTGTTTAAGTCATGTAAATGATCAGGACACAAAGGAAGCTGCCCAGGCAGCCCCTGTTCCAGCACCACAGTGCTGGGGTCTTTCTCCCTTGACACATGCCATTTATGCCGCATGGGAAGGCACTTTTTTAGAAAGCCTCACTCCCTGGGTGCTGTGAAATGGTCTTTGGAGACATCTATGAGATCTCTACATCTTTCAGAGTCCATTCTGCAGGAGAGAAAGAACACACAATGACAGAGCCCTTTCTTTTGTTTTAAGGCCAGGATATTTCTATGCAAGTTTTGCATCTTCTACCTACTAACACATTTTTTTTCCACGCTGCTGGTCTTGTCTAATATTTCAACTTTCTATGAGCTTCTGCCACTTAGAAGCAAATGAGGAGAGTTTCTTTTTGTTTCCCACTTATATCTCAAATATGTGTTTTTAATTAAGTATTTTACTACACCACCAATTCACACTGATTAGACATAATTGCAGAAACAAAATATGCAAAATACATTTTAATAATGCCTACCACCTCTAAGGGAACAATGAAATTCTAATTTAGTGATCAAAGTGTTGTTTGAAAGCAATGCAGAGTTTAAAAAATAATAATATGGTTTTAAATGAAGCCTATTGGTATTTTTTGATTCAAATGCAAGATGAAATGAACTATTATCTAGGAGTCAATGCTTTTAATTAACAAAAATGTAGGCAATATTTGTTTATATGAAAAATCAAATTGTTCATCCGATGAAAACACTGAACTGTGCCACATGAAACTTGGAATGCTGTAGCAATTTGCAACCCAATTTCACAAGGAAATTTCATCCTTGTGCAAATCTGTTTTTCTGATAGTATTGTGTCAGTGTTGGTGTCCTGGTTTTGAGACTGCTATGTTCATGAAAGACAGTCTTGGTGGTGGAAGTTTCATAAACGGCACAGAGGGACTCTGCACTAGTTGTGCAAACTCTTCTGTGTCTGCCCTATTGTGAAATAAAGTTAGTGCAAAAATTTATTTTTAAATGCAAAATATAAATGTATTTTTCCTATTAGTACAGAAATGTGCTGCCTCAGTGGAACTAACAGAATTATTAGTACAGAATCGGAAGACATTCTTCTGAGAAATTGTTTTAGCTTCTGGAATCAAAGAAATTTTGTACAATGAGTTAACTTTTTCAAGCAGAATGCTGTTTACCTGCTAACTTCAAATACATTCAGAGAATTCTGTAAAAAGCTACTATTTACTTTTACTGCTTCAGATGTTCTTCCAGGAGCTGTTAAAGTGGTATTTACTAGTCCTGCAAATCTGGGGACATAATTGGATCTCTCATTTGTTGTGCTCCTTTAGAAAGTTCTCCATAGTTAAAATCATTGATTGGCATTTCTGCCATTGTGAATGAAATTTAAAAATTAAAAGTAATGCAAAGTAGTTCACAAACCTAAGCCAAATCTGATGTAAATGTTGATTTATATTTCTTTAGGGCATGATGATGTGTGGGGCACTGAGTATACAATTATACAATTTCAGTATCAACAGGGTCCTGGGAATCCCCTAATGTGGCCTCATTATCAACACATTATATATGTTTATGTGTGAGGTTTATAATAGATACCACAGATTTGGTAATAATTTTTGCATTCCATGACATTCTGTAAGAGATCATCAGAGCATACATAAAATTTTATTCTAAAGTCATTCTGTGAGCTTGCTAGAGGCCACTGCATTTTTTTCTCAGAAACAATGGGCAGCTAAACTGCAACGTGGTCTAGTCTTTGGCCTAGTCTTGTCCCACAGACAAAGGGTAAGGATGTGGCTTACAAGTCAGAGTCCATCCCCATCCAAGATACTTCATTCTTGCTTACGTTTTTCATACAACTGCCTTTATACTGTCTTCTACAATATCTCCAGTAGTGGCATTTTGAGGAAACATTCATAAAATAATAGAAATTATGTAATTAAAAGTTGTAATAATTACATGCATTTTGTCAATGAGCTAGACATGCCTGGCTCTGTATCATGACCTCATTTTTTATTTTTTTAAAAAATAGCTTAGTCGATATATAATTTACATGTCTACAATTCACCAATTAAATATATAAAAGGAAATGGTCTTTAGTATGTGCACAGAACTGTACAACCATCACCACAGTCTAGTTTTAGACCAACTTCACTGCCCAGAAAAGAAACCTTGCAGCCACGCACTCCCTATTGCCTCATTCACCACCCCAGCCCCTTGGAACCACTGATCTATTTACTGTCTCTACTGATTTGTTATTCTGGATACTTACATGAATGGGACCATGCGGTATATGCTTTTTGCCAACTACATTTTAAAAATTTAACATAATGCATCAGTATTTCTTTCCTTTTCATGACTCAGTAGTTGACTATGCTGCATTTTATTTATGCGTTCATCAGTTGTTTAACATTGGAGATGTTCTTATTGTTTATTTATTAGGAATGATACCTCAGTGAACATTCATGTATGTTTTTGTATGGACACACATTTTCATTTCTCTTGGGTATGAACCTTGGAATGGATTTTCTGAGTTGCATGGTAACTCTATGCTTAACACTGAGGAAATTCCAGAGAATTTCTGAGGTACTTTGAACATTTCACATTTTCACAAATAACCACTTTTCTTATCCTAAGATGGTAAATTTATTCTGACAACCAGTGCTAGTTAGTAAACTTTGAAGATTTTTCTATCACACACTCTGGGTCTGTGTAGGTAAAGATGAGAAAATGTTGTCATTTCACCATTTTAAAATATTTATTTATTTATTTATTTATTTATTTATTTATTTATATTATGGCCAGCTCAGCCTGCCTTGGAGTGGTGCTGATGCAGCATGTGGTGCCTGGGATCACACTTTGGTCCCTATGGTTGCCTAAGCTCGACTAAGCAGGTGCTTCAGATCACTGAGCTACCTCACTGGCCCTATTTCACCATTTTTAAAAAGCCATCAAGAATCAAAATGGGAAACAAATTATGGATGTGCTTATAAACTCCACATTGCTTACTGAAGAGAAAATTTAAAGTTTTAGGTCATGACAAATGAACACATGTACATTTCTTCTTTTTAATTTTCATTTCATTTTTTTCTTTTCATTCATTTTAATGAGAAAGATGACAATGAGACAGTTTCATAACACATTAGTAGGACAGTTACAATAACTAAAGGATTGCATATTGTTGTCTTTGTAGTAGTTGTTCAGAGTGCAAGATGCTGAGATGATATTTTGTCTAAACACTATTAGTGCAAATCTTTCTTCTCATTGAACTAAGAGAAGGTAGCTGTATACCTAGTCCAATACTCCATTATAGTAGTGGATTATCAGCAGAACTAGCAGTGTTGGAAAACTGTTGATGTGATCCTTTTACAGCTCAACATATTAATATGGCTTTATTTTTCATACCCTGTGGTTAGACTTTTCCGCTGCATGACTAAGACCAAGATAAAGCAAGAGTTATATAACTAAAAATGTAACTTTTATATCAGACAAGGTCAGCCAAATCCCATCAGGATTTATCCTGAAACCATGCATAGCGTCAGTGTCAGCCATCTGGATGAGTCACGCCATTGCTTGACCAATCTGCTGTCTGGGAAGCCTGGAGAGAATATTTTCTCTCTAGGTGATTCTTCCTAGGCACATTATACATTGTTGATCCTTTTCCTTTGATATTCAGAAAGATAGTGATGGTAAGCTTGAGTGCCTATGTTATAGGGAATAATATCATTAAGCTTCTCTTCTAGAGGGTTACAACTTAAGTTTTCTGACCAAAAATTAGGGAAAAAGAAAGGATACAAGCATAGCCAATATTTTGGCCCTCACCCTTCAAGGTCAGTGAGGATTCAGGACATAAGAGAATGTGCACTGTAACATCCTATAACTCAGTGGTGTCCCAAACCTACACCTGTAACTTTCAATTGCTTGTCCAAAAATAAAGGTAAACCAAATCAACCAACCAGTCACACAGACCTCCCATCATGAAGGGACTCTGATCTTTTATGAGCATCACTAGAAGGAACATGCCCAGTATAGAATATTTGTACTATTTCATTTTAAGTTACTCTTGCCTGTGACATGCATGCCCCAATTTCAACTAAGCCAGTATAAAACCAGAAAGAACAATTGCTTGAGATTTTTCTCCTGATTCATTGCTTCTTGCTCGATTACTTTTAGTCACTATTATTAAGCACACTATCCTCCCGGGGATCAAAGTCAAGCAGGGATTATTAGAATGTAATGGACAAAAATGGTAGGAAGAAAGAACAAGAAATGAATGAATAGAAAAAAGAGAATTCAAATAGGGAAAGAGTATTTCCCCATAGGCAAAGGTCAAAAGTGGGCATCGATGGCAGAAAGCAAGAGAATGAGCCCAGGGGAGGACACTCTCAGCAAGTGACATGCTCCTGAAAACTTCCCAGGTACCCTTAAGTCTCAATGCCCTTGAATTGTGCAATGATTTGCGAATAACAGTCAAATTGAGTTTGAAAATGATGTCAAACTAAGAGAAGATGCCACTAGTTTACAGCTTTACAGCTTTACAAAACTGAAAATCCAATGCCCTTACTAAACTTCAAAATGATAATGATGATGATGTTATTAATAATGATGATGATGATGATGATGATGATGATGATGCAGATAATAATAAACCAATATAGAGTAAACAGAAATAGAAAGCATCTCTTCTGGATCATTAAATAGCACACAGAAAAGTCAAATTTGTTTTAAATAACAGAGAGATAAGCCAAGTGAGCTAACTACTAAGCACTAATTCTAAAAAAAAGAATTGAATATGGAGCTATACTATAGTATTCGATATTTGTCCTCAGGAAATCTGGTTATTCAAACTATTTCAAAGGAACTCTGCCCTGTTCTGGGAGCCACAGTTAAAGAAGAGTGTAGAGAACTTGGAAAGAGTTTAGAGGAAAATCACAAAGAAGGTCGAACAATTGAAAGGGACCTCAGAGGAGCCAAGGAGCTGGAAAAGTTTAACCTGAAGAAGAAAAGGTTATGGTGGCAATTTAATTATTGTCCTCAGCTCAGTGGAGAGATTTTCATAGATAGCTACCTGTTTTTCAGTGGATAGACAGAAAGACAAGAAGTTTATACATGAAAAATTGAAGATTTTGGTTAGGAATGAGGTACTATTTGCAATGATAGTTGGTAAATTATTTAGTGGGCATCTGAACATGGCTGGAAACAAAGAACATATTTTTATGATGATCTTAAAATATACCAGATTCTCACATGTCTGGGATGGCTTCTGTATTTTGCTACTTATAGGTGAGGTTGAGGCTATGGAGTAGGTAAAGTCTAACAGTGTAGTAGACTAAACTCTGATATTTTAGCTTTGCATAAATTGTTTGGCCAAGTTTTCACAATATCAGGGTTTAACATCAAATGCCTTCCATGGCAAACTACTGTACTTTGAGATGGGTATATATCATCTATGAAAAGAGCTCTGGATGGTATGTTTTTAAAAGTGGGAGTTTGTTGAAGGGAAAAAAATGAAGAAGATAAGACCCACGGGGTGGGGGTAGGGCAAGGCACCTCAGAGTGCATGCTGGGATGAAGGCTAATTAAGATGTTGACTGAATCTATGCTAATCATGCCCCACCAGACTCTGCTGGATTAGTATGTAAATTGGTAAACTCTGTTCTGAAATTGCCCCACCAGCTGAGGTCTAATTACTGACTAGACATAACAAATAATAATGGGATTTGTATTTTAGAATGTTTAATTATGAAAATACATGTCTGGAAAAAATACCAGTTGTACTGCACAAGAAGAGATTTCATAACGTTTTATTAAAGGTTTATGAAATTTTGCACTTTTATAAGAGTACTAGGAACAAGGGTGGGTGGAAGAAGTCCTTTTGGAGAATTGGCATTTGGAAAGGGAAACCAGAATCACAGCGATTAATTCACTGCTTGAGGAATTTCCCCAAAGCTTCTCAAAGCCTAATTGTTTCATTGCTGATACACAGAATCTTGTGAGCTTTTAGTTCTATCACCAAAAGAACTGGAACTCATCCATGGAGATTAACCAAGATGCCATGGACTTAACTCCTCTATAGCATGCATTTAAATTCAGTTAAAAACAACAGGCAAAAACACATCTGTACTAAATGAAGCCCTTATAATAATCTTTCACCACTGAAATTATTCTATGCTATTGAAATCGTTAAATGCATAAATCAGAAAGTGGTCAGTTCAATTCTGAAGCCAAAATGCAGCATGTGGTTTTATTAAAAAAAAAAAAAAAAGCAACTCAAGCTCTAGCAGTCACTGAGAGGGCATCTTGGGATAGAAACCACTTTGCAACAATTTATTACACGGTTCTGTAACCCACCCTTTCCAAAAAAGAGCATGAAAAGAGATATAAGCACTTCTAGACAGCTGAAATAACCATCTGTATTTGCCTATCATATCACTGTTAGTCACGTCCTTCTAAGGTCTTATCGATGATCATTAAATCTTTATTAGATTTTACATTATAAAACAAATTACTCACTTCATTCCAATACATATCTGTCTTTATAGCCCTTCTGCTCATGTTTAGTAAATAAAGCTATTTGCATATCATTTAATTTAATTTGAGGAAAGTTTTCCTAGATGAAAATATATGGCTTAAAAGCCTATTATGTTTAATTTTCTCACTTTTCTTGAATCTCTCTACAGTGCATTATAATAGAGGGAAAGTTTATTTAATTAATAATGATGGATAATTCGCTTATACTTATTCAAAGTTTTAGAATATTTGCTTTCATATGTCGTGAAGGAGTACATATTATCAAGTAAAATTTAGTGAACAAGATTGTATTTGCAGCAACTTTAAGGCTCTTTGCATTTGAAGTTATTCACGCACAATGAAATTTCATTTGCTCATCATCTTAATATAAATGAACAAAATCACAAGTTAATTTATCCTTCTCATATAGAATTATAGGGAAGAGTAGTACAATATTACTGTGATACAAGAATATTGAAACTTTACATTGGAAATTCATTAAATTAATATTTTTTAGTTGAAGGTGTGAGCTGACATCACAGTTCTTATGGCATACTGATTTTTTTTTTAAGTTTCCAACTTAGGGTTTTATCTTCTATTTTTCATAAATCTGAAAAATCTAAAATACTGGGAGATGTTTGATTGCATAGTGCTAATTCCCTCTCAATATAGCATTCAGCTCTCACCTTCAAGCACTGCCATTGTTTGTTTGATTATGTCATCCTGTAAGCAACATATCAATGAAAACATTAAATGACATTTGCCCATGCTTAAATGCACCTATCAGTAATTATGTATTATTTTATATTAAAACTAAGTAAAACATACTCTAAGCATTAAATTCAGGGCCAGATATTCTGGGATACTAGTTCTAACCATGTCTCTATCTTGTCATGAGCTTTGAGAGAAGTCACCATGCTATTGGAACATTTCGAAGGTTTACAGAATGTATTATACCAACATGTAGGTGAATAGTATTAAGCCTAAACAGATGTTGTCTTTAATCTCTCAAGAACTGGCTAGCAAGCTATTGGGTAAACATTATGGTTGTTGCAATTCTCACTTTGAAGCAAATTACAGTTTCAGAGAGTAATAATTTTAACAAATGAACAGTGGTATTCTCTATCATTGATGTAAGATACAGATTACCTTATTAAATAAGAATACTGTTTTGCTGAACATATACATAATTGTCTCCAAAATGTATTTGATTTTGATCATGAGGATTTAGTTAGCCTGTGTTTGTTTGCTCTGATAAGTGGGGAAAATCATGAAATCTTTCTCCCAGGGCTTTGGAGTATGTATCTTACCTAAGTAGGTTTGAGGGCTTGGGAGGAAGTCTTTGAGGGTAAAGGGCAAAAGCCAGGAGTTTGAATGTGGCTGCATTATTCTCTGAGACTCTCTGCCTTTTGCTGCAAAGAGGGCATTTTATTTTTAACAAGAATTGCAAGGAATAAGTATGATCAAATGTGTGCTCAGTACCACACAGTAGGTGGTATACAATTGTTTGTTAAATAAATGGTCAGTAGAAAAGGATGATCTAGGTATTAAAAATACATAGGAGTAGTATTTCTTGAAAAGGAGATTGTTTCCTAATTAATGATTACAATAGTTTTTTACAGCCCACATTATATGATTTCATCATAACCATTCTAAAAATTGTGGAACACTTAATGAAGAGTAAAAATAGAATGTAAAAAATTTGCGTACACCTTTCTTGGCAAAGACTAATTTTTAATGACCAGCTACAATGAGTGATACTCAAATCTTCACATGGGCCAGGCAGCCTCACCCCGTAGCTAATTGTGTTAAGCACAATGTTATCAAGATACCAGCACCTTTGAAAGTGCATTCATCACTTTCAGGTTCCTGAGGCATTTGAACATTTCACTTAATGGCATTCACTTTGGTATAATGAACCAGTACTCTTTAAACTTGCACATATGGGCCCCGCAGGATCACTCAGTGGTCTAAAGCGCCTGCTTAGGAAAGCTTAGGTGGCTGCAGGGACCGCGGTTTGATCCCCGGCACCACATGCTGTGCCAGCCCTGCCCTCAGGGCAGGCTGAGCCGGCCATAAAAATAAATAAATAAACAAACAAACAAAAAGTTCTGAAACAAGAAAAAAAATAAACTTGCAGATAGAAGACTGAGAGACTTTGTGATTCCAATTTTGCTCTGCTTTTATTTTGGTGTACTGTCACTATCAATTGAAAGGAGGATGCGGCGGGGGGTAGGGCTGGGCACCTTGAGTCCTCCTATGAACAGAGAAATGTCTTTCATTCCATCATCTTGACCTTCTCATCACCCAGCTCATGCATGCTCCCTTATGGAAAAAGACTTCATTCTCATTTAAGGGCCTTATAACCATTTAATTTTAGATCATCCACTTTTTATGAATGCAATAAGGATTTTTTTCAGTGTGGATATAAATTTTCAGAGAGCAAGGAAATAAGACCATTTTCTGATTTTGCCCTTAGGTCTTGTCTACTGCACTATATAAATATTACATTTTTCATGGATCACACCTGCTCAATGACCAGGAGTCTAGGCAAATTGACCCCAGATAAATTCATAATCTATCTTTTCAAAACGTTTGTTCAATGCTCAGGACTGAACCAAGGGCCTTGCAAGTATAAGCATGCTCTGTCACTCAGTTGCTCCTGCAATCCCTCACAGTTTATCCTGATAGCAGTAATTACTATCCTTGTATCCCCACTTTGGAAATGTAAACATAGGTCTCATCAAAAGCATCTTAGAAAATTATAAATGCTAGCTAAGCAAGGGAGCGAAGTAGATGAATTAAGTGGTGAACCTTAGACTGAGGCTACTTGACTTCAGATTGCTTCCATTC
Source organism: Myocastor coypus (assembly GCA_004027025.1). Taxonomy (NCBI): domain Eukaryota; kingdom Metazoa; phylum Chordata; class Mammalia; order Rodentia; family Myocastoridae; genus Myocastor; species Myocastor coypus. The sequence goes on from PVJA010016055.1 coordinate 35,249, forward strand.
CCTTGCAAATGTCTGTGACCTAGGGCACATTATGTAACTTTCTTTACATCCATTGAAAAATGGGATGACAATGTAATATCAAATGAGATGACATTTGCAATATAAAATGGTGTAACATACTAATGTCTATGTTAGAGAGTTGATATGAGCATTAAATGTTATGTTCTTGGAATAAGGTGAAATGTTTAATAAATATGAAGTCTTGCTATTTTTTTCCTCAGTGTCTTCACAGATGTGTTTTGAGCTACCTGTGGGAAAAAGTGTTTTGAGTCAGTGCTGTAGCCAGAACTTGTAGGAAAGGACATAGTCACTGTTTGTATCCCAGAAGTGTGCATTCTCTCTACTGCTTCCATATTTATCTAAGATATCCAAGCTACGAACTTGTTTCTCTTAAATTCTTCCCAGGTCTTCTCTACAAACTCTGACAAGTCATGTTCTCAACCTCTGTCTCCTACACTCCAAATGATCTCCTAGTTGAGGCCCCATCTCTATAGCACTCTCTCTGTGAGCTTTCTTACGTGGAAACCTGCCCATTTCGTCTACTGAGATGTTTCACTGGAAACCTCTCCACAGCTGCCAACTGCCTATAAGATCATGGAATAAGTAGCTATGCAGTACATAGAATGTTGTGATGACTTCCTAAAGATGTCCACATTCTAACCCCCAAAACCTGGGATACTGAAATAGAAAGATTCCACAGGTCCCTGAAGGGTTCATTGTAATCACTGCAGATTTATAATTGGAAGAAAGAGGCAGAAAGGTCAGTGTGAGACAATGCAATGTGACAAGGGAAGTAGAAGGAGGCCATAAATCAAGGTATGCTCATGGCCTCCGTGAGTTGGAAAAACGGGGAACAGATTCTACTCTACAATTTCCAGAAGGAGCACAGTATGCTGACACCTGGAATTCAGGCCCATTTGTGGTTTTAGACCTTCAGGAATATAGGAAAGTAAATGTGTGGTTTTTGCTCTGTTAGTAAGTCTGTGATCATTTGTTTTGGCAGTAATGGAAACTAATAGAGCAAATGGGTAGTTTTTAAATAAATGTGTTAGGTAAAATAATGATTATGAGTGCATCAAATTAATTGATTGGCACATTTAGAAGTATTTCATAAGTCAAGTTCCTCTGCACATGCCTATAATACCCCAACATTCCAGGGACTGAGGGAAAATTATCATGAGTTTGAGGCTAATCTGGGCTACACAACAAGTCTGCAGCTAGCCTGAACTATACAGTTTGTCCTGACTCAAGGAACAAAAGGTCTTTTTTTAAAAAAATAATATGTCATGGTTTTCTTTCACTCAATTAGTAGCTTCAGTTGGGAGCAGAGGACACATTTTCCAGATTTCTACAACTACTTCCTTTCCTCCGTCCACTTCTGGAAGCAGAAAGTGAGGTGAGGTAGGTGTGGAAACCCAACTCTTTCTACTGAGCAGACAAAATTGCATTCCAGAGTGTATGCAGGTTGGAGCTTCTCCTGTATAGCTGGTGAAAATCCACAGCAGGTGTGGTCAATACCCAAAGCAAACTGGCCTCTCACTTGTCTTAACTCAGTAAATATACTTGCTGTAAGTCTACACTTTCATGTCATATGTTGCTGTTGACATTTCGAAAGAAGTTTGTACACAGATATTTGTACCGTGTTGTCTGATACATAGTTACACATTTTGGTTGTCTGCTTATAAAAGAAGTTTGTGAGCTCGCAGAAATGGTCAAAGAAGAGGAACTGGAAGCACTGAGGTAAGATGTAGGTAATTACCCAAAGCATACAGAATCCAAGGAGAAAATCATTACATGATAAGGGAACAGTTTAGAAATGGTCTCAGAAGTTCTGTAATGGAGCAGAATAGATCTAGGTTTGGTACCTGTAGTAATGACATGGCACAATTTATTTCAGTCTTTAATTCTTAGCGGCTCTTTCTCTCATCTTTAAAATGGGTAAAATATCTATTTTTGCAAGATTGTTGAGAAGAATGATTGGTTGCATAATTAGAAAGGGACCAGGGCAATATATGGTGCATGGTACATCATAAAATGTTGATTTATTCCCCATAATTCTTTTTTCTATTAATATAATTGCAAATTATATATAATAGATATTGCATAGCATTTAATAAAATCATCTAACAGGGAAAATGAGAAAGAATAGTATTTATTTGTTGTAAATATTAAGCTTGCTGAAAGGTTTGGTCTGCACTTTCCCAATGTCTGCAATAGTCAGATTAATTCAGGAGAAATTTTTCTCTTGAATTATTTAAATGCCTATCCACTAGAGGAACCCACAGAGGGTCTTGTGCAATGTGATAGGGTTATTGATTAACTCAGCCAGCACTCAGGTTCTAAGTAGCCAGTAGGATGTTTTAATCTATCAATAATTCAGGAGAATTAGCATTCTCCTTGTTGCTGAAAGCATATTTGCTATCTAGCCAACTTAGCGGGCAAATGATTGTTAGGACCAGAAATGTTCACCGCTCCCTTCTAGGCTTGGCTACCTCTACAGAGAACCTCACAAAGCCAAAGTCTTCATCTTTCACAGCAAATGTAGGCTGGACCATATGCTCAATAAAAGCACACCAGAGGAAGGAGAATCTCAGAAAGCACTAGTGAAGAATGACCAGCAAAATGTATTTTAAAATATCAACCTGGAAAGAAAATCAATTCTAATAAACTCCATGCTCTCTGGGCTCAAATATTATGAAGGGAAATAGTCTTTCAAAGGAGAATGCATATGAGGTAGGGAATAGCAAGTGACATCGCTCAAAACCTGAAAGCCTCCCGGGCGTCCTCACAACCTTTAAGTAAATTGATTTACTGTTATCTCACACTCGGACCCCCAAATTAACTGCTAGCCTTCTGTAAACAGTTCCTCAAGATAAAGATAAAGCCATTTGCTTGAATTAGTATTTTCAATAGGTAGAACAATTTTTAAAAACTGAAGTTGCCAGGGAATTGACTTTCTTTTTTTTTTTTTTTTTGACAAAAGATACTTTAGACCAATAATGAACTTACTTAAAGAAAGATCGTTTGTAAAGGTTTCCCTATTAATATGTATTCAAAGAAATTTGTTTAAATGGCTACACGACTTAAAAAAATCTGTTTATTACTAAATAAAAGGCACATGTTTTAAAATAACTTAATAATTAGGTCATCTTAGCACTCTAGCAATAAGTAGAAAAATTCCACTGACCTAGTTTCCGAGGAAGTCAAAGTTGCGGACCTGGATAATAAGAGCTAAATCTTGTTAGTTGATCAGTGTTTTTATGATAAGCAGATTCAAGTGGAATGGAACCAAGTGTACCATTTGGCATACATTAAGATTAGAAATGAAGCAATTACGGTGGTTAAGTTTGCGAAGAGTGAGGGTTTTAGTTTTATTCTAGTGAGAAGGGAAAAATGCCGAGAGAAGTACCTGAATTAGGGCAGCACCCAAACTTTCTCAGAAAACAACAACAAAGATTAGCACTGTCCTGTGGTGGGGGAGGGGCGGGCTGATTTTCAGGAGTTTGCTTCAGAGGTACTAGAAGAGGCTTGGGACTGTGGGTCACAGAAACAACAGCCTGCACAGCCCTGCTGCTCACACCCTCACCTCTGAAAGCACTCTAAGGGTTTTTGTAGCTTACCTTAGGGATGATTTGCCTCAAAGTGAATTCGCATCTTTGTAAAATAATACTCAGGTTCAAGTTTCTGGAGAAATAATAGAAGCATATATAGTGTGTGTGTGCGTGTGTGTACATGAATGTGCACATACAAATATTATGCATACTATCTATCTTCACACAAATTCCTGTCCTAGGAATAACAGCAGAATGAGGGGATGAGGACCGGCCTCTGCCAAGTCAGGCTATGGAACGAGCCCGGGCTGTGTAAAGGAAGAAGGCACTGTGCGCTGCCTTTTCTTTCTGATTCTGGGACAGGAGCCTCATTGCTTTCTGAAGAGAACACTCGCTGTGTAAAAACTGCAAACTATAAACTTCTTCCCAGATAACTCCAAATTCCGTTTTCTTCACTTGAGAAGGAGCGGTCTCCCCGCTCTTACATGGTCTGGAACTCACTCTTGCCGTTGCTCGAATTGTTAGCAGTGGCTGGTTACAAAATAGGTAAAACTTGTAAAATATCTTCTGGAAGGAAGCAAATGAATGGGAATTGTGCAGAAAGGCCTGTCTTCTCTCCAACATGTGTGCAGTTAGATTAACAAAATTTAGATAGACTACTTTAAAATGTGATTATCCTCTAGATAACTGCACTCAACATGGGGCCTAGTCTGCCTATGCATGTATTTTGTTTTAGCCCATTGCTCAAAAGTGATGCTTGATCGAGTTGGGGAGAAGTACAATTCTTCTGTGGCTACTAGAAACAGCACCCTATTTGTACACCGGAAACAGCCCCTTTCCGATTCTCTAGGCAGAGACAATGCAGGGTGTCCCCAGAATCTGACCAATGTTCCCTGCTTCCAACCCTGCACTTCAAAACGCAATAGCATCCCCGAGCAGTAGAGAAAAATATTAGCCTTACCGCATTCTCCAAGGCAGATGGAAGAAACCCTGGATGCTGGAGGCCTGGCCACTGGACTCCCAGAGCCACTTGACAGAAGGGAATAGGGAAGCTGAAGTCAGCCTTCGCTCTGTTTGCTCTCTCCCCAGCAACCTCTCCCAGGATTTTTTTTTTCACAAAGCACTCCTATTCTCTAATCCTCTCACAAGGAAAACCGGCACACACACTAAATGACTTCTGCAGAAGCGCCTCTCCTAGGGAGCAGGAGGGGAGGGAGTGCAAGGGGGGCGCTTGCTGGCATTAATGAGAGGCCTCGAACCCAACCCTAAGGATTCTCCATCGCCTACAAAACAAAGTGCGGAGGGAGTGCGGTTATCAGGCTTAGAGCTGAGCTCCTTCTCCTCTCCAGATACCTCACTGTCACAAAGGGGCACATATAGGATGCTCTGCTTAGAGTTACATCTGAGTGTGACACTTCTTAGCTCTCACTTCCTCTCAAAACAGAAAAAAAATTTCACCAAGTTCTGTAGCAATCAGCTAGAAGCTGCCTACACCCACTTCGCGCTTTAACAGTCTATGACAAAACACAACAGCTGATTGTTTGGAATTTCATCTCCAAAGTCGGGACACACTGAAATGGCAAGAAAAAGTGCAAGATCAAATACAGATGCATCTATCCACATTATCAAAGATACTGAGGATTATTAATTTTGCAAATGTTCATTTGACACAAAAGTTTTTACAGTGAAAGATAAATGACAATCTTGCTAACTTGTAAGGCAGGATGACTTTTTAAAAATCAGATTACCTTATCTTCTCAGGATCAGAGTCACATTTCCATATCAAAATCATATCCATACTTTATAAGTCCAAATCTCATCGTAACTTGTGACAAGTGTTAGACATAGTTCTCATATGCTATACACGATATAGAATTCTCCCTTTCCTCTCCAATTTGTAAAAAGAAGACTTACCTTAACACTACATCATTTAAAAGCAGAAATGGATAAATCACAGTGGAGATAAGCACACAGCACAGTTTTACATTTTGCAATGAAGACCTTTTGCCTTGGAGTCTTTATTTCTAAGGAGCCGCGCTGTGCTTGTGCCTGTGTTCCGCAGCATGCCACTGGGCCTTTGAAACAGAATGAATCGTCTCTGCACCACCAGCTCCTCTGCGTACTAACACTTGAGAATCCCCAACTGGGGCATGCCGCCTCTTTCCCTAGTGACCTTGCATAGAATCAGAGGTGACGGTTTGATGGATGAGCTTCCCAAGAGACAAAGCAATCTGTGACAACACAGTTCTGGCTGCACTCCCATCCCAGGCCCCCATCCTATCGGAGCCTCTCTGTAAAAAATTGCCTCTGCTTGGTGACATCACTATCTTGGTAGCAAAAATGAGCCTGGGGTACATAGTAGATGCTCTAACTTCTTTGCCCTTAACTTTGGATTTCTGATTCTGTTTTGCTCACAGAAATGGAGAGAGAGAGAGTTGCCCTGGAAAGATAAACAGGAACCTAGTAAAAACAGTTATTGTAGGAGGAGGGATTGAATGAAGTGAGGATTGGGAAGGTAGAAATAGACATGTGTGTTCCCTGTGTTTCATTCACCTTCTTGAGTCAGGAGTTGACAGAATATGGCTCTCGTCCTATTTTTGTACATGAAAGCTTATTGCATTACAGTCACACCCGTTCATTTGCATATTGTCCTCAGCTGCTTTGGCACTCCAGTGACAGAGTTGATTGGTTGCATAGTGGACTTCAGGGGCCACAAAGCTGAGCGGTTACCGTCTGCTATCTTTACAGAAACAATTTGATAACCATAACCCTGTGTGATGAGTTTTACCATAATGCAAGTAACAAACCGCAGATAACAGGGTAGACTTCCCTTGCTTCCAGTTTTAAAGTGTTCAAGTTGAGGTTGTAATATAGTACTTGTGTTCAATTTCTGGCTATCTCTGCCTCCTTGGCTAACTTCCATGGACTTGTGTCCCTCATCTACAGAGACAAGAATGCTAACTCTTTCCTTTGTTATGAAGACTAAGGGAAACAAAACAAATGGGCAAACATGTTGTAAATGACTCCATGCACCTATCATATTAGTATTATTAATATTACATGGGAAAGTGATAGGTAATACACACTTATAGGCAATTAGTAAAGCACAGATTAGAAGAGCCACGGTACTTGAAACATTTGCAGTACTTCTCACAAAAGCATTGTATCCCAATATTCCTATGCTTACCATTTTTAGGTAATGATCATACCTCAGTTCTTGGCTGTTCTCCACTCCCAGTGAGGCCACTGCCTCTTTTCATCTGACAATACGGATTTAGAGGGAAAGCCCCGCTTAGCATAATGTCTTCAGATTGCAACAGAATTATTTATTCTTTACAAAGTTCAAGGGAAATTTGTAAACTTAAAGATATCTACGTTTTAGCAGCTATAATTGACCAATGAAGTTTATTATATTATGACGAGTGGTATGTTAAGTGACTGAGTGTATTTGGGACTCATGTGGGGATTGTATGTGACAAGGTTAGAATCAGATTGGAGTAAGACTCATTTTTTGAAATTCACATTTGTGTGATCAATTCTGTTTTATTTTATTTTATTTTTGTACTTTAGGGAAGGGTCTACAGGGTGTGCAGGATCTCACCACTAGATCAGACTCATCATGATCTACCTACAGACTCCCAAGGGCTGGGTTTACATGTGCAGACCAAAATTCCCAGTCTCAATTTCCAGCTCAGTATGCCCTGGGGGTGGGGCTGGTATGGCAGGCCCAGGGATCGAACCCACGGCCCCTGTGCCTGCCTGCAGGTACTTTAATCTGCTGAGTTATTTGGCCAGACCCTGTTTTATTTTAAATATATGAATGTATCTTCCTAGACTTAAAAGTTAGAAATTCTTGTAGGTTTTCCTACACTCAGAAATCTTTCCTTTTCAGTCACTCAGTTTATAGTGATTGATTTTGTCAAAGTATTTTAGGTATAACTATTTCTAACTATGTGTATTTGTGAACTGTTAAACTAAGTTAATCTAAACTCCTAGAATTTCCAGCAAAGTTCCTTAAAATTTGCATACCTTTTGACCTGCTCTTCTAGGATATCAGTTCTGAGGAACTAACGTTACCAATACTACTGTGTGCATAGAGGTATATAAAGTGATAGTCATCCAAAACAAGGCAATGGCCATGGAATTTGTGGCATGGTTACTCAAAAGAATTTTGCTCTGTTGTTGTCTACTGCCATGTAACAAATGACTGGCCACTTAATGACTTAAAGCAAGCTGTATGTATTGTGCTCAATATCTGTGACTTGCAGGGCATCAATGGGTACAGCTGCCTTGGCTCTATTTGCCTTTGACTGCTGTGATTTGAAGGCCAGACACTGAAGATTTGCTTGTCACACACTGGCAGTTAACTCTGACTGTTTTCTGAGACCCCGGCTATAGCTGTCCACTGGAATGACTACTACACATACCCTCTCCACATGGCTTTCACTTTGCTGCAACTTGCTGGTTCAGTTCCAAGGGCAAGAGCCTGAAGAGAGGCTTAGGGTGAGGCCATTGGCATGTTTCATAATCTGTCTTCGGATGTCACAGGTGCCAGATTGACACAGTCATAAAACTTTGCCCAGGTTTAAGGTAAGTGGGCAGAAATTTTGTCTCTTGGTAGGACAGAGCAAGGTTCAAAAAATGTGATAGGTGGCTGGAAAGTTTGCTGTCACCATTTTTGAAAGCCCAATTTTTCATAATTATGGAGCAATTAAGGTGATAGAGCAGATCCAAATTTGTTGACATCTAAGGACATTTAAATGACCACAAATGCTAAATTTTCAGAGTAGCAATTATGGTGTCATGTTGTAAAAATAACCGACCTCTTATTTGAGACAGTAAACACTGAATAAATTTTTATGTTTGTCTCTTATATTAGAAACAATTATGAGAAGCAACAGGAAAATGTTAACATTGGTAATTCTGTGATGAGATTATAATTTAATATTTTCAGGATAATGAGCTTATACTATATGTATAATGAGCCTGCATAGAAAATTAAAAGATATTTCAAAGTGAACCTCAGAGGACAATAACACGAATGACTGTCAAAAAGCTTGACCTAATTTTTTAAAAGATAATTGCAAGCTAATTGGAATCATTTGCAAAGGACTTTTTCTTTTTTTCTACTTGTGAGAAGAATTTATTGATTGGCTAGTTGGAAACATTTAATTGATGCAAATTATCTCAAGTATTTAAGATATATAAAAATAAGAAATTTATTTTGAATTTGTAATTAAAAGAGCCACTAACAACATAAAATTCAAAAAAACAAAAAAATAAAAATAAAAAGGGGCAGGGCATGGTGGCACACGCCTGTAATCCCAGCACTCGGGAGGCTGAGGCAGGAGGATTGGTGTGAGTTCGAGACCAGCCTGGGCTACAAAAGTGAGCTCAAGGCCAGC